>CAKNYM010048960.1:0-13171 GCA_932195095.1 Andricus curvator
CTAGGTAAACACCATATTTTATGAAAGAAAGGTATGATTTACAAGTTTATCACTTCTGACATTTGAGGTTAGATGCAGGCGATGTTAAACGTACACAAGGTGACAGCGACTGCGCATGTGCACAGTACGATTATGAGACTATAACATTCATAGAAATATTATAGGCTTACCATAGTGCAATCGCGGTTATTCTGCCGTCTAGACGGCTACTTTCAGAACTAAAAAGAGGCTGATAAAACGTGTATATAAAAGCTGCCACTTGACCGTGCTACGGTTGCAAGAAACCCTGGCGAATTGTAATTTCGTTATGGGATTCTTGCAACAAAGGCCACGCCAACTTGCGGCTTACTGTCTCACAAGTTACAGTCAGTGGAGTACATGTGCGATGGGCCTAAAACATCCGTTGCAAGAATCTTATACCAAAATCGCAAGGGTTTCTTGCAACCGCAACACGGTCATTGATAACTTTTCTCACATGGCGACACTGCTTTCAAAGCGTACACCTGAGCAGTATTGCTAAATGCTTTATGTTTTGTAGTGTGAAGACTTGCTGCGCTAAAAGAGCATGAGTTCAACCAAATGTTGCACAATCTTCAGATAAATTGTGCACGTTCAAGTTCCGCACTTTTATAGGAATAGCTCAACTTGTTATTATACTTCGATTGTTTTCTCCGTGTAGTAGTCTTCCTATTGTAGGTGCAAAACCCTCAACCAATATTTCAGTTAAACTAATTCAGTTAAATTATATTCGTTTTTATTTACAAAAAGTTCCGGGGGTAAGATAGCCTCTAAGGAACAGGTAGTACATATTACAGATATGAAAAAGCGATTGATGAGACAAAGAACGCATCAACACTCAATTGAGAAATAAGTATTAGGCATGATTGAATAATATATGTAACTATAACGGATGTGCAAGAAAATTTGAAATCTATACGATGGTGGTAACCATTTCTCAAAAGCATATGTCCATGACATCGTTTTTTAAAATACAAAATTAATATTTAATTGAAAAACTCGAGAAATTTGAATCAATGTAAATACGCATTTTTCCAAATCTCTGTGTGGTGAGCCCACACTTCTAGTTATTTATAACTACAAGAAAACTATCCACCTAGAAACACTACCCGAATCGGGTAGTGTCACGCCTACCCTGAAAGGGAAATGGCTTAATGGTATACTCTGTAACCATGCAGCATGGTGGTTTATAGTTTTGCACGTACAATAAGATCCTATAGTACTACAATTTACCGTAGAATAAAGAAAATTAAAACATTTGTTTTTACATAAGCGATACCACTCTGGAAACACCAGTTCTCGTAAGATCACTGAAGTTAAGCATTGTTGGGCGCGGTTAGTACTTGGATGGGTGTCCGTTCAGGAAATACTGCGTTGCTGTTGGCCCGTCGTGGGTGTGGTGGGCCCACATTGGTAGTAAATATCCACCTAGAAACACTACCCGAATCGGGTAGTGAGGCAATGAACTTTCGAGTTCAAACTGCTAATCAATTTTATTTTTTTTTATTTTTATAATGCACTCATATGAAATGAAATGCTCCAATAAACAAGACATGATTTTGATCCGCATTTGGACCTCTTAATTACGCCTAACTCAAGAATTTCAAGAAACATCAGGCCTGACGAGCTTCAGAAAATAATTTTTTTCTTGTGTTATGTTTAGTTTTAAATCTTCACTTTTTAGTTGAACTACACCTTTTTCAATTTTATCTTATAATTATACCAATTGACATAAAAGAATAAAAGTGATCCGTTTGTGGACCTTTGATCTCGATTAGGTTCCAATGCCCTATTGTATCTGGTAGAGGACGTCCGAGTTTAGTTATATAATCATTTGCTGATTTATATAACTTCAATATAGGTGCATTCCACAAATAATATTTTCATCTCTTAAACCGTTCTTACTTAAAAGTCATAGATTAAGTTCAGTATCATTGCAAATGTACTGCCTGATGTAAGAATTAAGAACCTCGAAAACAGAAATTACTTGGGGTAGCGACATCAATAATGATATTTATAGACTTATCACATTTAGCGCAAAATATAAAGAGACTGTTAAGTCACGGTCCGGGAAAAGTTTTTACGCGCAGATTCCGTACATACGTATTTTACACTTGTTGACTAACCTATAATTTTTTTACAAGTGTCTCGGGAAGTATTAAATACAGTTAAACCTCGCGATAGACCAACTCTCAACAGACGAAAAATTTGCGCCCCTTCTGGCGCTTCTTATCAGTAAATAGAGTGATCCTTAACTTGTTTAATGAAAAAATTGAAGTGAAAATTTGCAGATTATGTTTGATTTACTTTTCACAAATGAAAAGGAATCATTAAATCCTTAACAAATTCGGTAGATTTATCGTGGCGCCTTTTTCTAATCACTTTACGTAATTCGTAACACTAGTTTATATGCTGAAAAATCTTATATTGACGTAATATACACGTGATTGACCCTATTTTTCGATTCTGCTCGCACAATGTTCAAATTAGTATGTTTTATAATATTAATGCTTCAAAGTCGTAAATTTATTTTAATCCTGTCGTGAAAATAATTACCAACCAAATACCACTTCCAGATTAGGGGTCATTCCCAAGATACGTGATATATATTTCAGGGATTTTGACCCCACCCCCCTGCATTATACATTTTCCATTCTTCTTAACATGGAGAACGATACTTTGACAGCCCCCCCCCCCCAGAACGTATCACGTATTTTGTAACTGACCCCTAGATACAAACAAAGCATGGCATTTTTCTAGTATGAGATTAATGAGATCTATGGCCTTACCCTCTCTACACAACTTCCCCTCACGTAGCTGAGTGATCGCGAGACGCTGTTGCTTCGTACTAATGAGGAATAAAATACGAAACATAAAGAAAATTTAATCTGCAGTAATCAGTAATTTAGAAATATTATATTCGAAATCTACGTTTCTTGGGGCTTCCAACGTTACGTCACTTGCATTAATTAAAAATTAGAATGAGTGCGATATGTTATTTGCCTTCATAATTTGAAAATTAGAAGTGTTTTTCAGGCTATGCATAGGTTCACCGAAGTTCAACTGCAATAGTTGTAAATGACCCCGTGTTATCACAAAATTTAAATTGTCATAGAGAAATAAATCGACAGCTCCTACTTAAATTGCAATGATTGCTAGTTGACGCACATTTTAGTTTATGTTTTTATATTTTCAGCTATAGAGATTAAGTGCTTTTTGAACAGGAGCAGTCGAAAAAGTTTCCTATGGATTTAAGACTTTCGCAAAGCTTCATAAACAAAATTTACATCTGCATCAATTAGCATTGGTTGCTTTTTAAATTGGCTTAAAATTTACATAATAAAATCTTTTAAAAATTAAAAATACAAATATTTTTCTACTATGAGTTGGCAATTTCAGATAGTTTAATTTTGATATGTTTTGATTTTAAACAACACAATTTTCAACTTTATAATTTTAATTGTTTAATTTTTAACACTTCATTTAGAATTATTATTCATTCATGAAATTTTCTAATCAAATATTTTTCAATATTAAACGATTCATTTTTAAATATCTTCAACTAAAAATCGGACAATTTTATGATATTACATTGAACATTAAAATTTAAAGAAAGGAATACAAAACGCGACTGCTATATATGATTCCAATTTTTTAAATTCCAAAATTTTAAGCCTTTCATTTTGAAACTGTTTTTTTAAAGTTGAGGTTGCAAATAATGTTCAATATTTTGGAACGTTTTCGAATAAAAACTCGTTCAATTCTCAATCCCCACTTCTAAAATCTTCTTAATTTTCAGGCTTGAATTTGAAACACTGTCTTAATCGTTTATTGTTTTTAATTTATTCTGGATGCATTTAATTCAAAATTGTCAAATCACGCATCCTTTTAATTGAAAATTGTGCAACTATTGTCTTTCAATTTGTTATTTTACGATTTCGAAGAATTTAAAAAACCAGACAATTTTGCATGTTTAAAATTGAAGCCAGCAATTTAGAATATTTACATAAAAAACTATTGAATTTAAAACTGACTGTCAATGCATTCAATATGGAATTTTACAATTTCTGTCAAAAAAAAAATCACTTAACATTTCCACCGTTCAATATTGAAGAATTACAAATGTCAAAATCTTTGACATCAACATCAAATATTAAAACATAAAACAATAAGGATCACAGTATGTTTCGGAAAAATCGAAGTTCCCCGGAAAAGATTAGGCCTCAAATAATTGCAGAGTTATACGTAAGCTTAGTAGGGAACCACAATGTGGTTACGAAAACTTACAGTGGGATAAGAGAGCGCTATACTTAGCCCGATTTACGCGACGAAATTACTGAGTTATGCCCGACGCAAAATCGAGCGCGCCCGATTACGAGAGCCTATGCTTACCAAGGACATGCCCCTCGATACGTTTGATAAGGTCTCCCTGGACACAGTCGACAAGTTGTCCGTCAAGCTGGATGGAAACTGCCACTTGTTCACGATACAGGACCATATAAACAAGTACTGTATCTATGTGGCAATACCCGACATAAATACAACGACCATCGCGTATGCGTTAGCGACACATTTGTTTCCAGTGTACGGCACGTCAGAATGCATTCTGACACCAGGGCAGGGTTGGGAACGTATAATACTTTAGGTATTAGACGCAGTTTTATACGCAGATATTACTACGTATAACACGTCCCTATTTTTAGCGTGAGGCAGCGTATTATACGTATGAAAAAATCATGCAGGGCGCATGCATCGTCTCATTGTAACATAACCTACATTCACTTATAATATACCTATTCACTATAAAAAATACATTTTATATGAAGAATTAACAATTATTTAGGTACCTGTGACTTTCTAGTCCATTTAAATTCATATTTTGTAACTATTTGTAGCAAAGCAAACATTTACGACAGTTTTCCGTCCTTTCAATTTTCGAAATTTAAATCCTGCCATGGGATTACGCTATATTACGGAGTTTTCCCCATAACAGACATAATTATTCATTTGTTCGCGTTTATATGTTGTTGTGAAGGATCTAATTCATAAAAACAAATCAATTTAAAAAGTGAGTTTAAGTGCATCTATAATTCAGCATGTCCACCATCTTGGAACGTAACTTACTGGGTTTTCTACGTATATTACGTAGAAAACGTATTATACGTCAAAAATTCCAGAGTCATGCTAAACTGATAAACCCTGCACCAGGGCAAGTCATTTACCAGCACATTGATGCGCAAGTTAGTTAAGATCATTAACATAACTCACGTCACATCCTCAGGGTATCGACCACAAACGAATGGAACGTGAGAGAGGAGTCAGGCTGTCATTGGATAGGCTGCTTACGTACGCAATGTTCGCGTACAACATATCCATTCATGAAGAGACCGATTTTACTCCTCACGAGCTCGCTTTTTGGCCGTTTAGCAAGAACTCTGACCTCTTTCCCCACAGAGGAGAAATTGGAGACTTGAGGGTCTTATCTGCGAAAAATAGTTGCGCGATTGATAGAGCTGCGTCAAATCGCTGCGGATAATATCATAACCGCAAAACATCGCTCGTTTCCATGGGCCCTATAAGCTCACAGATAAAACACAAAAGAAGAATCTGATTTGGGAGGACAGAGACGGGATGAGGTTCGCGAAACACGCGGATAAAACGAAACCTGCCTATATATGACAGAAGGAAACCTTGCACGTTTCGGAGGACGGATTCTTGGTTGATGCCGAAGGCTACGTGCATGCCTTCACCGACGGATCTCGCCTCGGGAACGGCAAGGAATCCTCTAATGCAGGGTTGGGGGTATGGTTTAACGAAGACCACCCAGAAAATATTTTGAAGATTGTTGAGGGAATGCGAGCAAATAACGCAGCAGAATGCGCAGCTGCCGTGGCCGCTGTTAGCCAGACGAAGGAATCGAACATCAAGAAGCTGAGAATACACACGGATTCCCAGTATCTCATTATTGCGTGCACGCACTGGCTACCGCGGTCGGAAACTAACGATTGGGTAAGGATAAGGAACCGGCCAGATATAAACAGGCTCGGGTTCGAGAGGCTAAGGGATGACTTGCAGTCCATGGACGTGCAATGGCGGTACAAACCTGCACAAAATGGCTGTTTAGGTAATAAGGAAGCGGATAGGCTGGCGAGTCAGGGTGCCGTCCTAAATTCTAAAGTATTTTTCTATAGGTTACCTGACAATAGCCGGGTGGGCTGTGGTACTCTGGGTACTGGCTGAGAGAAGTTATTTCCGTACTCCAGTTTAAGTCAAACGATGGCCACTACAGAAATTCTACGAGACAAGTTGGTCAGCGCTATCTAAGAGCTCGAAGAACACAGCCAGGCTCATGCACCACTAAAACTGCCATCTAGTATGCATCGGAGAAGAAGAACTGTCCCCTGGTTCGGTTTCTTCGAAAAGTTAGCAGGACCCGCGTTAGGACTCGTGACGTATGAAGACGGCGAACGCTACGAAAAGATGATGTTCGAACTCAACGAGGTTCAGAGCAATATATCGCACTTCGTGGGGCAACAGACGCACGTGGTCCGGTTTGAATTGTGGAAATGGCACAACCTAGCGGAAGCACTGGAGAAGGAAATGAAAGACATAAGGCTCAAGCTAATCAATTCCACGACAGGAATAGTCAGGTTAAGCAATGGAATTACAAAGTTAAAATACACGACTATCTAAGAGCATCTGGCCAGCGGTTTGGAAGGAAGCCTAAACAGTTATCATCAGGTCTTACGACAACTGATCGATTTAATATACGCTGCTAGGGAAAGACGTATTGCTCCAGCCTTGATAACCAACAAAGAACTGACGGCCATAGCTAGGAAAGAACAAGATCAGCTCACACACACAGAATTTCCAATAGCACTTCCCCGAGTAAATTTGTCTGACTTCATCAAAATCACCGCAGTCTCAATTCGCATGACAACCAGGAAATTGTGGGTGGCCCTGGATATCCCGCTTATAGAGCAATCCAAATACCAGTTACACAAACTATATCAACTGCCCATCCTGCAAAATTTATTGAGCAACACCATGGGGCGAGCCTCCGTATCACCTCGCTGATGGTATCTAGCGATAAACGAGGAGCGACGGAACTACATCTTATTACGATATCCCTCCACATAAATCCTGAAGAGCTGCGACATCAGGATCAGATAGCCCGTCTAACTTTCAACGGAAAATACACCCAAGAACACCGAATAAGGAACATGAGGCTGATCCAAATAGCCCCAAGGTGCTCATTGCGAACTGAGAACACAGCATTACCAGCGATCTCACTAAAGGAAAACCCGCAAGAGTACTATATGAACCACCGATGGCGTTAGATCTGAGCGAAGTGTCGCCCATCCTCGTCTAGAATAAAAAAAACATCATAGCACTACCCGTTAAAAAAGAAAAAGGGTCCAGACCATGGCAGGGGACCGATGCTGATGAAACGCTTGCAGATCTTGAGAGCAAGTAACTTGAGCAAAGACGGCTTCATATAGAAATACATCAACGCTATCGGTATACATATGCCGCCCTCGGTGGCGTTACCATGTTGGACCTCCTGTTGTTGGTGTACCAAGCGAGGGCCTACATCGTCGTTATGTTGTGTCTGCCAAAGAAAAAAACTTAAGCTGCATAGACGGAACAATGCGGAGCAAGCAACTGCCATCTATAGTCCAGGCCAGCCCGATCAGCAATGGCCAGTGTCCCTCCTCAGGATGTAGAGGTGCCTTGGAAAATGTTGGGTGCATGGAAAAAGGAAAAGGGGAGTTTGAAAAACCAGTGCCTTATCGAAATCTAATTATGGAAAGTATGTTCAGAATAAGAAAAAGGATAAAATTTGGACAATCACAATACCACAATTATTACTTTGTAATAGACACATTACTGGGTTATACAATTATTTTTACAGCCGGAATTTCTTTTTGATTATGCGTGTGTGAGTTAAATAACGGATAGAGAGGAAAAGAGAGTGAAAAAGAAAGCAGCAGTAGGGAAAGAATGGAAGCATAGCAGTATCTCTCGCACGGTGGTGAAACGTCAGAGGGTAGAAGGCGGACCCCGGTAGATGGGAAGCATGGGATCAACCGGAATGGTTAGGTCAACATTTTGCTACTTAGAGGTGCACAATCGCTCACGGCGTAGAGATGCCGTAAGGTCAAGGAAGGTAATTCTTTCCTTCCCATTGAAACTACGCGCCCTGCACCTTCCTTCGCCCATTGTCTAATTGTAGCGAGGCAAGTAGGTCATTCGTCAGTTTAACTATTGCGGAAGCACAGTTCGGGTCGCGGTTTTTATTTTCTCACATTTTCATTGTCCGCTTCCCGGTTCTGCCGAGAATAAAAAATCTATTGAAGCAAAGCAAAAGAAAGGCTACATAGAGCAAAGGAAGGAATTTTCTTTTAAATATTACAAAATGTTTTTTTTCTGTTCTCTCTCTCTCTCTTTCCACAGTACGGGCTGAGTACAGTATCGTTCAGTGTATCGCATTATACTTGATCTTCTTTTAATAATAAATGTGTACTTATTTAACTAAGTTCTTAATGAAATTTATTTACCATTTCATTCTCTAAGATTATAAGCGACAGAAGAGCATGCCCATTACCTCGTTCTGACAAAGAGCATAAATTTCGCTACTTAGTGTGAGGGGAAATTAATAATTGATTTTGATTAATTATATATCTACCGTTCGTGACATAGACACATGTTAGTGTAAAAAACAGCAATCTAGATCAGTTTTTTTTAACAAGGATCAAAAATATTGATTTTGGTTTTCGATGGGAAATAATTCTTCAATGTATGCCCTATCTGGTGACAATCCACTTAATATAATTTAAATAAGTTTATCTCGAAAAGCAGTTTTTCAAAGTTCTAATTTCAAAAGTGCACCGGTGCCTCATTTTTCAACTCAGAGAATTCGTTCTGGGCCTGAAATGTCAAAAATTTATCCGGCTAAATCTTCTCATATGTAACTGTACATAAAAAAGTGGGCTCTTTTCTTACAGAACGTCACATATTCATATAATATTTGATTTCCATATTTAATACTATAAAAGACAATTCTGAAAGACTTGTATAACTATTACAAAAAAAATAGTAAAAAAGGGGGAGTGGTCAAAAGAACGTTACGTAATATTATAGGTGGAGGTCTTGTCATTTCGTGACAGACCGTGACAAAAGGTACAGGAGTAGCCAATCTTAAAATACAGTGTGACGTCATACGTGAACATTCTCTAAGTCTTGACAATATTCTGTAGGTTAGTAAGTTTGAGAAGCTACTTTAATACATGTTAGATGGCAAAGAATTTTCTTTCTTGAAAAAAGTATGAGAATGGTTATAAAGTTTTTAATAAAAAAACAAAAAAACGCATGTTTCATTGACAAGTGAACTCTACGTATATATTGGGAATTACCACGCTAATTAACCTATTTTGTGAGAAACGGTTAGAAATTTCTTTCATAAAAAAACGCATGTTTCACAGAAAAGTGGACTAGGCCCACTGAGGATCACCACTTTAAAAAAGAACGCGCCTTTGACTCGACCTCCATGGTGGCGTTGAACAGTGTTCCTTAGGAATTCAATTTGAAGGTACCACCGCACCGTAATACAGTAGCCACCGTTTGAGCACCAAATCGCCTCGACGAGAATCGAGCTCGAGTTTATGGTAGGCCTAACGCAAGACAATAGGAAAAGTCAGCTAAGCCGCCATGTATCACGTGGTACTCTGTCATGGCCTTAGGCCACATCTTTCATCCCACAAACGGACATTTTTATATTTAACGGATTTAAGATGTTTACATTGGAGAAACACTGATTCCATGACGGCACACACTGACACAAATACATGAAATTATTTTCCTATTGGTCAGTTGATCAAGCTCACAATAGTATTAACCCGCCCATTCATATCCCCAAGTTTAGACTATTCAGAGGTTTTACTGTATGTAAGTAAAATGAATATGCGTATAAACGTCAGCACTGAGCTACTGAAAGTTATTACTGAGCCACGCGTTATTTTTCTTAGGGTATGACAGTTAGCTAATTTTTATGATGATTGCGATGGCACCTGAAATCAGATGCACTTTGTTAAACTTCAGAGTTAAGTGATGGATTATACGCAACAATTGCTTGGTTTTATCTAGTGACATACTAAACATTACATACAAGGAAATTCAGGCAACAGGTAACTTTAATATTTCTTTTGCATTTACTATTCTCCTGTGAAAATGAGAACAATTGGCTCTCTATTGAAAGGGTGGAAGGGGGAGAGGCTATTGATGTCGTTACCCCATTTTCGTGCATTCGTTTAAATGTAAAACAGCAAATCTAATTTCTGACTTCTAAATTGATTTTTGCTTTTAAGTTTAGATTACATCCCGTGTTACATGCTCTTAATACAAATGTTTTTGCAAGTCATTTCCTGAATTCCTACCGTGAACTAAAACAGCGGCCACTTCATGATGAAGGCACTGTGCGGCTACACAAGCAGCGTTTAGAGCGCTTTGAACTCCTGATAGCCAACCGCAGCCATCTAATCTTGAAAGCCACTGATAAGTAGAGCATCCAGTGTCATTGCAAGCTTCGATTAATTTACTTAAACTATCTGTTAAATCGTTTGGACGTGGAACTGCTTTGTGTACTTTTCGCCATTGAGGATAAGCTGCATCTATTTCCGTTCCACCGCCTCTGGCTCTTGCGCTTTGAGCTTGAGTGACAGACCTCGTATCAACAATATACCTACAGCAGAATTGTTCAAGATTAAAGAATAATATAATGCTTTAAGCATTTCAAACATATATTCAGACCAAACATTACATCGCGTAAATTAGATGAACAATAGAGGAAAATAGTAATCACATTCCCGAACAAGAAAAAGTCTTAGACTAATCGCCTAGACCAGACCTGCCAAACTCGGGGAAATTCCCTGCGAGAACACATGTTCCGCGTCCCTACTCTTTCTCCTAGAGAGCGAGAGATGTGGTAGACGCATGCGCGTGGTAGTCGCGTACGTACGCGTCTACGAGAACATGTGTTCTCGCAGGAAATTTCCCCGAGTTGGGCATGCCTGGCCTAGACTCATCAAGCCAGATAGGTAACCTCCCTTTCTCTCCTACCCCTCTCTCATGTATTGTTAATATCGAAAATATCGATTTTTTCATGACCGACATATCGATATCATAAACACTGATTTTTCATTATATACTGTATCACTAATCTGGCCCCATCGCACGCAAAGAAATAGTTTGGTTGCCCTTACTAAACTATGTTTGGTTGGCACTATTTCGGTTGCCTGAACCGGACGATGATTTGTGGCAACCAAACTGATATGGTTGTGACGACTCAAACTGTCTGGTTGTAACAGTTCGGTTGCACGAACCTCGCAGTTCCGTTACGGCTTACATACGCGTGCGCACCCGTCTTCATTATTTTCTTTTCACCTGCTGCCCTACTCGCACTCCGCAAACTCGAGAATTGCCGCGTTCTGATGGGGCCAGTTACCGTTAATGCGCGTTTCCCTAACCGTAGCTGCGTAGCATAAGTATTTCTGTTTCATAATATTTCATAAGCGTCTGTTGAAGGTGAATTAAAGTGCAATGGACTTTTTGAAATCTAAATTCTACAGTGTGCAGTAAAGAGAAATGGCGTACAAGGAACTACTTTCCCTGCCGATGAAAAGGCACTGAAATGGCACTGCCGAACGGCACAGGGCCGCCAGTGCCGTTTCAGTGACTGTACTGATTTCGGCACCTAAACGGCACACAGAATGATGCGAGGGTCATATAATGGTCCTATTGTACCCGTCACGTACCGGACGGGCACAGTGATTTACAGTAGTTGGCCACCACCGACCCGAAACCCTTTTTAAAATTTTCTTCAAATTATTAACACTTTTTTAATTTATGAATTTCCTCATTATATATATTTTATATTTATAAATTATATACTATTCTGGAGTTAAATTCACAAATTTTGTCTGTTTTGGCGCATTTCATTTCATTTACGGGATACATTATATTCATTTCAATTTTAAACTTCTGAAAAAAGTTAGATATCTAAAATTAGCGAAAGGTATAAAGGGAACGCCTGTAGGCATTTAAAATTGGAATCTAAGTAGCTTTAAGCGAGCAGCACTGCAATGACCCTGGGCAGTGCCGTTTCAGTGCCGTTCAATCGGCAGGGTTTACATATTACTATTATGCCTTGGCATTGATGATTTAAAAATAAATAATGCTTCAGGCTCCAACAGGAGTGGTGGTAAGGGGGAGGGGAAGGGGGATCAATTGATGTAACCAAACAGTTAGTTTGCTGTAAACCAACGGTGCAATCAAACTTTTAGGTTACTGTAACCGAACTGTTCGGTTCTGAGTACTGATCTGAAGCGAGCAGTTTGGTTACTGCAACCGAACTGTTCGTTTACAGTGACCAAACTTGGTACAACCGAACCAGTTCAGTCACAGCAACCAGTGATTTGGGTCAGTCCATAGGCAACCCGACAGTTCAGGTTGGAGAACCCGATTTCTGGTTGCCGCAACCAAACCTTTCTTTGCGTGCGGTTTTTGTCTCTCGTTACTCGATTGGATAAGTTTAGGATGGAACAGTTGTCATTATGGATACCAAGATTAATAGTTCAGTCGACACATTGAAAAACGGGTGATTCAACTACATAAGTTTCCCATGAATTTATTTTTTCTTAAACCCTTCATTTTAGCATAAAAAAAAGAATACGTTCTAGCTATAACAGGTTGGTTATGTATGCATAAAATTTGTCTACAGATGAATGGAAGCCTACTCGATTCCCTGTAAATAAAAAAAAATGTTTTAGCCCTAACAGGTCCAAAGTTATGACCAATGAAAGTTGACCCTGTTCCCCTGATTACGCTATAATTGCAGTTTTCAACGGATAGTTCGCTCCCACTACATCCAACGAGAAAGATATTTAAAAAAAGAGAGCGCATAGAATTTTCTACAAAACAAATTTTATAGAAAGAGAAGAGGAGCAAACTTTGAGCGCCTATATTTCCGGAAGTATTACATTTAGAATATTTTCGTTTACTATTGTATGCAATTTTATACGCTTTTTTCAAGACTACTATTATCATGGAATGAACTGCATAGTGAGCCAGGAGAACCGGTTCCCTGGCCAAAATT
>CAKNYM010048960.1:25344-57346 GCA_932195095.1 Andricus curvator
ATATATATATATATATATATATATATATATATATATATATATATTGGTTAATATTTTATATTTGGTGAGAATTCATCTTTGTAGGTTCAAAATTTGAATATTTAGTTAAAAATGAAACTATTTTGTAGAAAATGTAATTACTTTTTTTTTAACTTAATTCTTTTCTTCATAATGCAACTGTTTTTGGTTGTAGTTTAACATTTTTTGTTCAAAAACTTTACCATTTGGTTGAAAATTATTGTTCATAAGTAGAAAATTCAACTATGTGGTTAAAAATTTAATTAATTTGTTTCAAATTCTTCTTTTTCGGTTGAAAATTCATCTATTTTGGTAGAAAAGTTCTTGTTTGAAAATTCAACTGCCTTCTACCAAATTCATCTTTTTGGCTTGAATGTTCAACCATTTCTTTGAAACATCATGTGTATGATTGAAAATTCATCTTTTTTGAGTTTAACAGTCATCATATTTCTGAAACATTGGACTTCTTAGCTTGGAAACTCACTTCTTTCGTTGAAAATTCATCTTTTTTTGGTTTAAAATAAATGTTTTCAACCTTAAATTGAACTATTCCATTTTTTGTTGAAAATTTATCGTTTTGAGTTCGAAATTTAAGTATTTGGCTAAAAAATTAAACTCCTCATATTTGCAAGTTGCAAATTCAACTATTTGATCAAAAACTCAAATAATGAGATTATTTCTCTTTTTTGGTTTGAAATTTCATCTTTTTGTGTAGAAAAGTTCCTCGTTTACAATTTATTTCTCTTCGTAGAAAATTCAACTTTCATCTAAAAAATGCATCTTTTTGGCATTTAAATTCGACTATTTGGTTAAAAATGCGACTGTTTTTGGTTGACGGTAGTTCTTTTTTGTTTAAAAATCCGACCAATGAGATAAATTTTTTACTAAAATGTTGAATCTTTAATTGGAATACATACATTTTCAGTTAAACAAATTAATTTTCAACAACAAAAAGAAAAGAGTTTTCAATCTTCAACCAAACAGTTTTATTTTTAAAGAAAAAAGATTCAAGCATAAAGATTTAAAATTTAATAATGCTTAAAATTGAAGAATTTGCAATTGTAAATCCGCAAAATGGAAGTGGTCAAAAAAGTTCCAAATTGCATATATTTGAAGTGTAAATCTTAAACAAATCTAAAATTGATTTGTATATGACATCTTGCATAATAAAGCGTATTTCAGAAAAAGGATTCTTCCTCTGATCTCTCTAGTAGCTCAGTGGTTAGAGCACCTGACCGGAAATCAGTTGAACTGGTGTTCGGATCCCAGCGGAGTGAAAGGAGAAGATCTTTTTTTCTGAATAAATTTAATTAAATTTTGTTAAATTTATTGCTCCATCTAGTCTGAGGACGTTAAATATTTTCTGTATTAGAGGACATAACTTTGATCGATATTGTAGATTTCCATTTTCACAGTGTGTGTGAAAGGATTCTTCTTCGGATCTATCGTTACCATCTCCGATGATAATACAGATTCCTTGTAAATCTTGAAAATTGATTAATTTGCAATTCCATATTTTTAAAATTCAAGGATTTCCAAGCTCTGCAAAAGGAAAGACCGTGTGGTTTCTGTCCATCAGCAGCATCTTTCTTTTGCATTTTTCATCGCAGAATTTGAAAGAGAAAGGTATCCTTTGTTGCCCAAACATTTTGATCACAGTATTTATTTGCAGGAGCATACTTCTGATTTCTTTGCATATGTTTTTGTCTTTCGAGGAAGCCCAAAGTAAATCGCAATGGTTGAAACTTTCATTGTTACGAGAATGAGGCGTTACAAAAACTAAAATTATGACAAAATTACACAATTATATTTTAATTAGCTCACTCAATTTCCAGATATAATTTTTAAAAATTAAAAAAGTTTAGGAAAATCGGTTATTATTGTCAATAATAAAGAAAATCTGTAAGTGAATGCAAAATTATCAGAACTTTAACTGGGATTGAACAATTGAACATATTAACCGATTTTTTACTATATTTTTTTTTATCTTCTCGTAATTGCCTAATTAAGCTAGTGCCTCCTATTAAAAATTAATTTATTAATATTTTAAACATTTTTAATTTATCTTCAGAGTCGGATTAAGGCAACTCGGGGCCCAGGGCTGTAAGTTTTTGTTGGGGCCCCCTGGGAAAAATCTGGTGACTTTGTGAGGCTCTTCACTTGGGGTGATCGCTAGAGAGATTGATCAGCAACGTGGGACGGATCAATGTTGCAAAACGAACGTGTTATTTAAATAAATAACACAGGAGTTCTAGATCCACATAAAAATCTATACCCCCTCCCCCACATTACTCCCTTCCTCTCCGAGTGAGTCACGTTTACCCCGAAAGGAAAATGGCGTAATGGTATAATAATATTTATTATTTCACTTACAACTAATGATTTGTGTATTATACATTGATACATCTAAGAAACACATTCTTTCGCGATTTTGCGTTTGGGAATTCTTTTATTAGATCTTCAAAAGAAAATGACTTTAGGCAATCTTTCTCGATTGCCAATAAAATGAGACCAGATAATCTTTGATCGCCCATAGTTGAACGAAGTTCTGATATTACCCTAGCTATAGAGTTGAGAAAGATCGTTCAGCTTCACAATTTGTGATGGGAATGGTTAAGAAGGTTCTTTATGCAATATATATATATATATATATATATATATATATATATATATATATATATTTGGGAAAATCCACGTTATGTCTGAATCTGAAATCCATTTCAAAATAATTACTGCTGATAATGTTTTGTCTTTGTGAGCAGATTTCAAGAAAGGAAAAAATTGTTCCAGTTCAGTGGCTAAAATAACTTCCAAATCTTTAGAGTAAAAATCTATAAGTTAAGAATCACTTTTTTTTTATCTTTTAAATCTTTAATCTTATCTTCAATCTTCTATAGTCTCATCATTACAGATTTTGTGCATTCGTTATTATCCCTGATTCGTCATTGTCTGAACTTCCAAATCCTCTTACGCATTTTAATATCATTTTATTATTTGATACTTATTAAATTATTTTACAATAAATTTAATCAACAATTTCATATATAATTTACGCAGTTCATTCAACAGCCGTTTTATTCAGATGATAAACTCACAAACCTGGTGATCTCCGCTGTATATCCTCGATAACTTTTGTTATTAAATTTTTATTATCTACTTCTCCAGGATTTTCATTTCCTTCAGAGGAGTGAGAAGAATAGAACAAATCTTGATTGTTCTCAGTTATAACTAATTTAGATTTATTATTGAAAATAGTTGTCATTTTTAACCACTTTTATTACGTTTCTCGACAGAAATCGTCAGGTAAAGTCAGAATTCATGAGAAATGTTCAGAAATCGTCAGAGCTTGGGTTCGAAGGATAATCCTTTTATTAGGGATCCAAGAATAGAATGCCATAAAACCTAATCCCTTTTATATTTGCCAGGTTATTTATATTATTTATTTATATTCATCTATGCATATTCTCTTTTTACTTACATTTAATTATTAATGTTTATATATTAAATGACTCTGAAGGTGAATCTGAAAATTTTGTCCGTTTTGACGTATCTCTTTCTCTTTACAAGATACATTATACTTATCCTAATTTTAAATTTTTTAGGAAAATTTTTAGGTATCTGAAATTGTCGAAACCCGTAGATTCTGAATTTCTAACTTTTGAATCTGCATATGCAACATTGAAAAAAAACTTATTTTCAATTTGTAATCCTTTTGGGTTGGCCTACCTGCGGTCCTAGCCGATGAGCTACCTGATAGGATGTGAATTAGCATATCTTCAGAAATAGACATACTCGTCAGGAATGGTCAGGATGTTCAGGAATCGTCAGAACTTCTGACCATTTGTGAAGGGTTGATGCATCACTTTCACACTTTCTCGACATATTTTTGGTTAAAAAGCACACTGTAAAAAAAGTTGGTGTAATTTTACATCGTGCCATGATGGAAATTATTCGACCTGCGTGCGACGATGTAAGTTTACACTTTTGTAAAAAAAAATGCAGGACGTAAATTGCCAGGACATTTCAATTTTGAGGTTATGTTCGTGAGGTTATAAATTTTTAAACACTCTATCAGGATAAATAAAGCGCATATTAATTTTCTTAGATATAGTTTTGAATAAAAAAGATATATTTTTTTTATTCACATAGAACTCATCAGTATTAGGGCAATATTAGAGGCTCTGAGACGTAATTTTATGATAAAGTCCAACGCGCCATCTCTTTCTGTCAGTTTGTCGATGGATTGTCGATTTAAGTCCTGTTTGTAATTTCTCAGGATGCCAAGACGTAACAATATAACATGTTTTTGAAATTATGCTAGACACTGCAACTTTACCAAAAAAGTGTTAATTTATAAGCTCATTTAAATGTATTCACTTACGTAAATTGACTACGTGCCACACTGATCGAATAATTTCCATCGTCAGACATAGTGATTTTACATCGGACAGTTATTTCATACTGTTCCATGGGGTGAAATTACAAAATCACAAAAGATTTTTTTACAGTGCATTTAAAAATCACACTCGCACACTCTGACTCGTCGAAAACTTCACCGAAACTTGTTTAAATTTAAATCTTTAATTTTTGGCGAAAATTAAAGTTTTAAACGTAATAAAATTCTCCTCTGATGCGTGTATTTCAAGTGTCTCAATCGTACTCAGGTTTGTGGTTTTGATACTTTGATGACGAATATATCGAAACCATGACGACAGGGCAAGCTCTCACCTCGGCACTCGCAGAAATATGATCCCAATATTTAGACTAAAGTGTTGATGTAAACTGTGATATATCAGTATCGGAACATTATAGTCACAAAAAGCAGTGCAGCAAAAGAGAAAAAAAATTCGTAAAATAATTCTAGACTTTCAGGTTCAGCATAAGTAGAGTAAAAAAATTAGAAGTATTAGCAAGTTATCTCCACAGAGAACTAAAATTATACATTTGTAAATTTTGATACCAATTTTTTTGTAAAGTTGAGGAAGAATTTAGGGGCCTGTCCAAATGCGGGGCCCGCGCTACAGCCCTTACAGCCACCCCCTTAATCCGGCCATGTTTATCTTCACCGGCTTTAATTCTCTAACAATGGGGAGGTCGCAGGAAGCAAGCAACCGCCCGCATGACAGCCAGTCAAGTCGATGGGTCCTAAAATAAACTACGCAACTCGCGGCGGCAGAGAGAAAATACGTATCTGGCGCGTTCTATACTAAGTATATATAAATTTCTATATACTTAGTATAGAGCGCGCCAGACACGTATTTTCTATCTGCCGCGGCGAGTGCCGTAGTTTCTTTTAGGACCCATCGAAGTGTCCCCCTGGGTTCCAGTAAAGTGAAAGAATTGTAAGGTTGTGGCCCGTCGCGCCGCTCGCACCACGCTATTAAAAGTAGGCAGTGTATAGATGTTCGGTGCCGGGCGCTAGGTTGGTATCCGGTAGATTGCTCTGATTGGTTACACGGCAGTGGGCGGGGTCTGCCGGACAGCAGCATCGAGTACGGCATTTGACTTAGTACATTTCTTATTTTCTTGTGACGTACATGTTATATTGTCGCTAGTGTAGCCAGTGTTATCTACGTTTCCTGTTACAACCCGTAGGTATGTATTCATAGAATTTATAATCATCGAATATTAATTATCATAATGTAACATTTGATATGTGTAAATTCAACTGAAATTTGATATACACAAATTTTTTATAGGAAAGAAGTCGGTTTCAAGAAGCTCGGTTAAACAGTTTATCCTCAGATTAACGATAGGAAAACAGGCGATTAACTACTTAACCGAGGTTTAATTTGTATTTAACGAATTCGTAATTACCTATTATAAAGATGTTCAACTTGCGCTTCACAATTAAGAAAAAGAAACGTTTTCGAAGTATTCGAAAAGAGACAGCAGCACGATTGGTAAGTCAAGAGTGAATAAATACATAAATCCAAATCTTATTTATTATCAGATTAAATTTGCTTGTGAACATGGAGGTAAACCCTTTCGATCATATGGAAAAGGCATCAAACAAACAAGGTGAGTTTTAAGAATCAACACTCTTAATTTTTACTACAACTGTTTGGTTGAAAATTGAACAATTTTGTTAAAAAGTCATCTTTCTTCGTTTAAAATTCGAATGTTTTGTTGAAAATTCATCTTTTTGGGTTGAAAATTCAAGTATCTTCGTAAACAATTTCCTCACTTAAAACTCATATTTTGATGTTGAAAACTCAAACTGAAATCTTTTTTGATTTTTCTGAAAATTTGTCTTTTTAATTCATAAATTTTAGTAGAAATTGCATCTTCCTTGAATGAAAGTGCAACCGCTGGGTTAAAAATTTAACAATTTTCTTCAAAATTCAAGTGTTTTGTTGACAAATCGTCTTTTTCGGTTGAAGTATTTTCGTCGAAAATTTACTTCTTATTTGAAACTCATATTCTTATCTTAAATGCTCAAACTGAAATATTTATTGGATGATAATTCAACTATTTTTTTTTGAAAATTTGTCTTTTTAATTTAAAAATTCATCTATTTTAGTAGAAATTTTATCCTTCTTGGATAAAAATGCAACTGTTTGGTTGAAAATTAATCTCCTTTGCTTGAGGATTCAACTATTTTGTTTAAACCACTTCGTTCAAAAATCATTTTGTTGTTGTTGAAGATTCATATTTTTAGTTGAAAATTCATCTCTTTGGTTGAAAGTTTAACTATTTTGCTCAAAACTGATCTTTTTTAATTGAAAATTCAACTGCGCGGGTAAAATTTAAACTACTAAACTTGTTGAAAATTTAACTATTTTGTTGAAAATTTTTTTTCTTTCATGACGTAAAAAAAAGTTACACTTTTATATTCTTCTTCTCAATTCTATATACTTGTCTTTGAGGTTATGCCTCGTGCACGTCTCAAGGAAATAAGACATATACTAAGTCGGATGCCGTACAGTTTACACTGTACATGCTGCTGTCCGGCAGACCCCGCCCACAGCCGTGGAACCAATCAGAATAATCTACCGGATACCAACCTAGCGCCCGGCACCGGATATCTATACACTGCCTTAAAAGTATTGCACTCTTCAACTATATAATCATGGTGTGGAAAGAAGGAATATTTAGCATTACCCCCTTCTTCCTGGTCCCAAAACGGCATTCAATAGTCTTTCATCTTCTTTACATCTTTTTCCGGCTGCACCGCACATCGGCTGGCTGCTTCTTATTAAAATACTCTGTAACAGAAAAATTTTCTTGAACCTATTAAAAATATTCAAAACTATTGGGATCTGAAGTCTTGGGTGCGCTAGTGTCGCGAACTAGCGAAACCAGGTAGCATTTTTAAGTTGAATTTTAAGTTGTGCTTAAAAATGATCTTTAATTAATGCATATAGCAAAAAAAATTGATTCAAAATATGCAAAAAATATGCAATATAGACGTTCAGAAATGAAATACGAATTCTAACCTAACTTTTGGGTTAGAATTTTTTAGTTAGTAAATATTTCATGTATAAGTTAATAAAAACGTATTTTAAATTCATTTGTATGTTAAGATAAGTTAATTAAGGGGTAACACCACTCTAGGATTTTCAAAAAATCTATTTTTTTAGCTTAAAATGTACTTTAGGGGCCTAAAAACAATGTGCACTTGGTTCCATTGCAAAAAAAAGATTTAACATGTTGAAATCTTGATTTCACCGAAGCGCCTCAAATCGTGTTCTGAGCGCTCCAGCGGCGCACTCGGATCCAAAGCTTTTATATTTCTCTTACCTGTCGAAATGTTAGTGGGTGGTCATTAGGGTTCCTCAGGTGTCAACTAGGGTGCGCTGATTTCTATTACAAATAGTATAGGTGTGTCTGTGAATCAGTGAACGCTGCTGAGATTTCATGGATTTTTCTGTTAGTAAAATTTAAAACGCGTTTTTCTCGAAACCACATTTTTCGAACTGGACGGACAGATTACTCGGGCATCAGCGAACGGATTGACTTCAAATTTGGACAGTAGCTTCATAAATACATTCTTCAAGGTACTATGTAGCCGTTTATTGATTGGACATAAACTTTTATTTTATAATTTTCAGCCTTTTTTTTGCGAAAAATCGAATTTTTTTTCAAAGTCTCGCCATTTTTACAAAATTTGGTTTAAACAAAAACCCCCTACGTAGTACCTTAGCCAATGGTATATAGATTAAGAATTTTGTTGGTTTTTCGTTCCAGGTCTCATACTTTTCAAGTAATCCGTCCGACCGTGGAGACGTTTTAAAAAAAGGCATTTCGCGAAATCAGCTGCATCGGCGCCATTTTGTATAAAAATGTTAATCAAAAAATGTTTTTTCATACTTCAATATATGCTTAAACACCCCTTTTTTTGAAATAAATCCTATTCCCTCTTTAATATTCTCAAAAATAATTCACAAAGCTAGTCTTGTTTTCGGCCTCAAGAGTGGTGTTACCCCTTAAAGCTTGTAAAGCTAGAATGAATAAGTAAAAATATTCTAGCTTTATAAGCGCACTCTTCTAAAACAGAATAGTTTCGTAGGCTAAGAATAGATAGATATCACTCCCTCCCTTTAAACTGATAAGGGCAGTAGACTGTACTCTTTCATCGTGGGACCGGCCCGGCAGGGTCTCGGCCCCAAAGGTATCATTCCTTGTCTGACTACTACGGCGTCAACTAGTGTATCATTTTTAATAAACTGACTGACCAGATCTACGAATCTGCGTCAGGATTAATTCAATTAAAGTGACTTATATTCAGACCATCACATAAATTTGCGATCCATGCCAGGATACTTTTGATTGATACGTCATTCTCATAAAGTATCAATAATAACCTTTCTACGGATTAAAAATCAGGAAAACACGTACTGGGCTGAACTAAGTAGGCTCACAGTGAATCCCTGTCTTAAAAATTTAGACTAAAAGGCGAGACGCCTCCCAACCAAGTTGGCACCGTTGGAATTGCAGAATTCACGGACTCTGAAACCCACGGCTGACCTGAATGAGTAAATCTACTGAAGCAGCCACGAACTATCGTCATTGGGAATCTCAAGTGAGTAAAAAGAAGAGGAAAAATTTCAAAATAAAAAGGAGTGTTCTGTCAAGACTCTCCAAAACCTCGTAAGGCTAGTCGACTACGCGAGACTAGACCTTTCGTTAAAAAACATTCATCGATGCATTCACAATATTTGGCCAAAGTTGTAGCACTTTCGTTTCAAACAGTGAATTTAAATTAGAAAATAGTCACTGGCTAGAGGGCTGACTTCGCCACGGACTATACGCGTATGCAGGTATTTCATTGTACCGAACGATATAGAGATTAGATAACGCGACGCGACACACCACCCGACATCCGCTAACATAAATAGGGAACTCAAAGAATTAGGTACACTATTAAACACATATACACACTATTAAGAAGAAAACCATGGCAGACGGAATTCAGAAAAACGCACCTTCACAGACGAAAGATACCCCTCTTGTAATCACTAATGCTGATATAATTGGCATGCTACAAAAATTATCAGATAGGATGTCTAACATGCAACTCGCAATAAATACACGTAAAGAAGAAATTCGCTCTATAGCAAAAAATTTAGATTTGATGACCTCGGACGAAAGCGAAAGGGAAAACGATGAAGAATCTAGAGTAGGTAACAATGACACGTTGTTTGTAGAATCAGCACAGTCGTTAGAGAGAGAACAAATTAACCCTAGCCTTCTACAAAGGTTGTCAAATGAAAGAGTAACAACCCCAAATGAAGCCATCCTTATAAGAGACAGGCTCTGACAGAGGTCGGATGAAAGAATATCCACCACAAGCGAAAATATCCCTGCGAGAGACGCGGTGAAATTAATTTAAAAATTCAACGGAAAATACGATATGGAAGTATACCCTTCATCACTCTTGTGAAAAGAATAAATCGCAGTGTTCAAATCCAGGAGTTTTATTAGACTGGATCATTGCAGAAAAAATCGAAGGAGAAGCGGAAAAATCTATTCGTTTCTAATCAATTCAAGATTATGATGATCTTTTCAAAGCACTTAGAACTAACTTTGGAACTACTGGATCACTAGAAACTCATCGTACCAAACTATCACAAGTAATCCAAGAAGCTGGGGAAAGTACGCAGAATTTCAATGAAAGATTCAACCAAAGAATGCACGCACTTTTGTATGCTGTACAATGGAAAAATCCTCTAACACACGAACGAGAAATTTGCATAAAAAATGAAGAGCAAACAGTTCTCGAAAAATAAATCATGAATTTAAGAGAAGAACTTTCAGACCGAGTTTCAAGCAAAAATCCTAGCGATGTTAGAGAAGCACAACAAATGGCAATCCAATCAGAAGTCTGGCCAGCTGAAAGAAGTAAAATTTGCTTATCCAAAAACACGATTAAACCCCAACTTCCTATTCGCACAACTCTCAATAAATCTCCTTTTCAACCCTTAAACTCTCAACTCAGTAAACAAAAATACCCTTCATTAAACAATCCTCCAAATCACAGTATACCTTTGCAGCAGAGAATCCAGTTATTTTGCAGTCACTGCAAAAAACCTGGACATACCGAAAATGAATGTTTCTTCAAACAGGAAAATTTTCATATTAAAGACTCGGGAAGTCGACCTCCGAATCGCGTGAATTATCTCCAAGAAGAAAGGAAGAAGATATCCAGGAAACAGAAATGGAGACGGAGACAGACTATCAGCAATATCTGGAAGATTATATTCAATCAGAGGACAATTACACGGAGCAACTAAACCTGTAAAATTATTAGTTGATAGTGGCGCATCGATAAATCTAATAAAAGAAAATTGCATTAACAAATACCACCAGAGAATTTCAATGAACAAAGAGTTTTCAATGGGAAATGATAATCACCGGACAAACAAAGCCACCAAGTTTAAGTTTAAAGGGAAAGAACATCTCTTTGTAATTGTACAATGCACAAATCAATCAAGTAAATGACTCCCAAGAAGTCGATGAGATTGATACATCATCATCATCATCAGGCGAAGATAACCAACCAATTTCTGAAAGATTGCGAAATCATGAAGCGACAGATGAAAAAGAAATTCAAAACGATTACGCAATCTGGAAAAGGAACCGCCTGCCTAGTAAATTAAAAATCAAACCTGTTGCCACTGGAAAGAATTGAATTAAAATTAGCAAACAAAATATTTTCTCTTTGCTAAGAATCCAGTTACCAGACTATGACGAATAAAAATGGGTCAATCTCCTCTACATCAAAATTAAATACTTCAACAGAAACAAAACTTGGAACACATATTACATATTTTCTTCTCCAAAGCACATCTTAACTGACCAGGGCGCTAACTTTGTATCGGAATTGGTTCAAAAATTTGAAACCCTTTTGACAATATCAAGCACATCAAAACAACTGCTTTCCATCCACAAAGGAATGGAGCCCTCGAGAGAACTCACGGAACAATTAAAGATTTGCTAAAGACATACATGGCCGATAATGAGACGGAATGGGACCAAAACTTGAACCTAATATGCTTAGCATTTAATACCGCAGTCCACGAGAGTACAGGTTTAACGCCGTTTGAAATGACATTTGGAAGAATAGCCAATTTACCTTCAGCTTAGCAACAACCACGTCGTTAACCCATCAAGAATTGTTAGACGTTTGACGAAAGAGACATGAGGAATATTTGGAAAAAGGAAGAACTGCCATTCAAAAAACACAGGAACGATTAAAAAGGCAGCAGGCTGCAAAAATAATCATTAGTAATCCTCTTTTCGAACCAGGAGATTTATTATTATTGCATAATGATAGCAAAGAAACAAAATTAGCAAGCGAATGGCTCTTCCCTACACGACATGCAAACGCGTTCGTTCCTCTAATTATGAAATTCTATACAATAATCAGCATTACACTGTACACGCTAATAGGTTGAAGCCCTTCTACCAATAGCTTGGTTCCACCATATTCACCGAGGACCTTGGTACAGCGAAAATCTATCACACTACATGGCGACTCATTTCATACGTTGACACACACAATATTGACAAAAGATACGAACAAATTAATCTCTTGTATAAATCCGTATGCGAACGATGTAATCAATGCTTGGAACAATTTGAACTAGAAACCTTAAAATCCCGAATTAAAAGGTTAAATTCTCGAAGATTGTTACTCAATCAGCTATTAGGAAAAAATCGGTTAATTTTGTTGGAAGCATCTCCCAGACACTTTTCGGAACACTATCCGAAGGTGATTTAGATTATATCAACCACGAACTTGACCAATTATATTCTCAAAACAAAATGTTAAAAATGTCACTACAAAATCAGATTAAAGTAATTAGGACTATTTTAAATTCAGCTGCACACGACGTAGATTCCTTGTTTAAAAAAAAAAACATTGTAGATAGTTATAACAAGTTAGCCAATAAGACTAATGAAAATATCGAAAACATAGTAATGGCTAATCAGATCACAATCATGACAGTTGTTATATCAGAATTAAGTGAAGACATATCATTATTGATTGATGCAATAAATGACGGTAAACTCGGAATCATACATCCCCAAATTCTACCTCCGAGTACCCTTATAGAGGAATTTAAACAATTCGAAGAGGAAAACAGTGAAAAGCATTCAGTTAGTAGAGGAAAATTATCAATATTTGATTGACATTGCCGAAATAACTGTTTTATTGATGAATAATAAATTTGTCTACTCTATTCAAATGCCGTTTTTAGAAAAAGAAATCTACAAAATAAATCACTTAACTCCGATACCACTACGAAAGGGGGATAATTTTATCACCGTAATCCCAAATGAAAATTAGGTATTGATCAACGACAAAAAAACTCTTTACATCTCTACGTCAGAAAGTGATCTTAGTTACTGTAAATTACTAGGCATTACCAAAATTTGTAAAAGAAAGAACCCTAGCTATCTCCTAGCAGAAACTAAATCCTGTAAACACAATTGATAAAAAACAGCGTTAAAATTATAAACAACAAAATGTGTCAGATAAATGTAATTATTATTGATCAAACTGTATCTTACATTTTACAAAACGACCAGGGTGTCATAATGATTCCAAACAAGGAGGAGATCGTACAAATTTACTGTGAAAATTCAAATTATGAAAAGTCAATAACAGGAGTAACTTTGATTAAAGCTCTAGATAACTTTATTCTACATACCGAATACACTATTGTAAAATTAAGCAAAACAAAAGTAAAAACGCAGAATTTTTCATATCGAAAAAATGTTACAATTCCATTCTCGGAATCCGATCTAAATCTTCTAAGAAATGAATTCCTACCCTTAAAAGGAGAATTAAATGACCAAAAATTAAAATTAGCCGGAAAATCTTTAAATGAGATAGAAACTGTTTTGAATAAAGTACATAGTATTAGAAGATCTCATTCTTGGAAAGAAAAGGCAACGGACATTCTTTCTTACTTAGGCTACACTTCGTTAATCCTTATTTCAGTATTTGCGGTTTATAAATGCGGAGTTTGCGAATTAATTTTGAAATGTCTTCCTAACCTCTGAATTAATTTTTGTTATACCACCAATAAGATAAACAACGAAATAATACCCCAAGTTGTCATCTACGTACCATCGAGCGGGCCTTCAGTTTAGAAGGAAGTAATCTATGAAAGTACAAAGAATTTCGGGAGAAATTCACTCTAACAGGGGAGGTGTAAAGCTAGAATGAATAAGTAAAAATATTCTAGCTTTATAAACGCACTCTTCTAAAACAGAGTAGTTTCGTAGGCTAAGAATAGATAGATATCACTATCTCCCTTTAAACTGATAAGAGCAGTACCGACCCGGCAGGGCCTCGGCCCCAAAGGTGTCATTCCTTGTCTGACTGCTACGGCGTCAAATAGTGTATCATTTTTAATAACTGACTGACCAGATCTACGAATCTGCGTGAGGATTAATTCAATTAAAGTGACTTTTACTCAGCCCGTCACAAGCTTATAATGTGTTGAAACTTATATAACATACTAAAATAATTGTTTTTTTTTTGACAAAAATAGTTTTAACATAAAACGTGTTTTTTCACTTTATACGATGAAAATTCCATATGCAACACTTAGTTTTCGATAAATCTTAATTGTTTCCAAACACTATTCGTTTTAAACTATGCAAAACAATAAAAAAATTGTTTTTAAGCACAAATTAAAATGCATCTTAAAAAACTACCTGCTTTCGCGAGTTCACATTTTGGCTGCATTGAAAAAATATATGGCCTATTGCAGCGCAGCGGATCCCAATAAGTAAAGCAGAAGCAGTTTTTATGTACCAGTTCTCCCAAGTTGCAAGGTATTTGCCACATAAACACATTTTTACGTTCTTGAGGGATCACATAAATGTCTTCAAGCGAACCCAAATTGGTGTGTAGACGCATAACTGAAAATAAGTATAATACAGAATATTCGGGGTCGTACGTAGTTATGGGGTAGTTAAAATATCCGGTGATTCCTTCTGGTGCTGAGGAAATGAATATTTCGTGTGAAAATATTCATTTTCTGAAACGGAGAAATACTCCAAAACACTCAGAGAGCAGCTCAATTATATTTCTGAATTCCAATACCACTTTGAGCTGAAGAATAGAGTCTATTAAAGCAAATTCTCGGGTATCTGATGTTCGACATGCTTCATATTTTCTCTAGCCATCTTAGAACTGATTTTAGGATCACCAGCAGTGACATAAAATGCCCCCACCTCCAGTCTCAGTGCACAGCTCGGTATACATGATGGTAGTTAAAGCAATTTTTTTATAAAAACTTGGTTGAAATACTAGAGAACAGAGCTTGTGGGGTGTTCCAAGTCTCCATCTTTGATGCTCTTACAATTTTTAATGTCGAGTTAATCGCAATGAGTGCTTTGCCGACCATATCGACCCTTGCCTTTCTAAATAAAGCGGAGTTTGAGAATGGTGTACTTACATAAATATAAGAGTTTGTGACTTCTATCACGTCGTTATTATAAGAGAATGGTCTGAGTCTTTTTGGTATGACAGTGAATTTAATAAACAATGTGCAAAACAAAAAATGTATTACTGCTGCTGAATTTTTGGATAAATGTATATTAAAGATGTCGGTGAAACGGAGTGTGTGAAAACTTGGAATTACGATAAGGATTAAAATAAGGTAGGAGAAACTTAAAAAAAAGGACATGGCGTGGAGGCATCTGAGGTCCATTGTATATACTGTAAAAAATCAAAAGTTGTAAGGGTGTAGATTCAACTGCGTTACGGTAAGAAGCAGAGATAATAATTCTGGTAATTTAATTAAGATAAGCTGTAATAGTGTGCATTCAATTGGGTTACGCTTAGAAGAAGCAATCATAATAACTCTGAACATTAAATTGAAAAAAGTTGTAACAGTGTGCATTCAATTGCGTTATAATCAGAATCAGCAGAAATAATAACTCTGGTCATTAAATTGAAAATGTAAAATTGACACTTATGGACTTTGATGTGACCTTGCAAGTTCAAAAGAAGCAGAAATAACTCTGTTAATTGAATTTACATGGCTTGCAAGTGCAGAAGAAGCAGAGATAAGTCTGTTCACTGAATTGACAAAGTGAGGTGATATTCATAGATAATATTTACAGATTTTATTTACCTACAAAATGCATTAAATTGCGTCACACCGATATTTATAGACGATAATTATGAACTTCGAGTATTTATAAAAAACATTAAATTGCGTGTGGAAACATTGTTTCACTTAGTGTCATTACAAAAAAAGCAGGTATAAACCTGTTGATTGAATTGAATGGATTTTATATGTAAATAAAATAAATTAAAAGTACAAAAGTCGAATCAAATTATTATATGTAAATAGAAGCAGGTGTGGACCTGACTATTAAATTGTACACAAATGAACAAAAACAAAAAGTAGCTGCAGACAACCCGGGTAAAAACATTTGGTCTCTATTTTTTCTTGGGTCAAGACTAATCCAAGACAATTTCAAGTTATTGTGTATGTCTAGCTCGTGAGACGCAACCAGACTATTTTTGATGTCTTAAAACAAATATTTTCGATCTAGAGACAAAAATCGATGTCTTGAGATAAGATTATTTGTTTTGGAAGGAACCTGAGAGATTTATAACAAGAAGAGAGAGAGAAGAGAGAGAGAGAGGGAGTACGACAATGTGCCTGAAACGAATATGCCAAAAATATTGTATAGCTTATAGACCCGAAAATCTAATAAAAGGTAAGGAAATTTGTCAGCTTTTAAAGACAGTGAACTTTAGAACATAGATTTTTGTTTAAAAAATAATAGGAAAAATCTGAAAAAATGCATGTAATTCCAAGTTTTGCAGAGGAAAGATGAGGGCGATCCCATGAAAAAAGGCACCCCGCTGGTTTCTTACACTTGCTTTCCAGTATAAAAAACTGTCTTCAAATATCGCAATTTGCACGAAGAGAAAAAGAAGCACATACTTCTTTCATATTGCAAATAATTACAAATAGTTCAACTAACTACCTCTAATTACATCACTTCATTATCTTCATTAGAACTGAAGATAGTACAGTTGTATATTTATTTACAAAAAACGAATAATTTGTTATATTCTGCAAATTTTTCAACGGAAATTTGTTTAGAAATGTTTAAAGTACCACCATGAATTTTTTCAGATTTTTTCTATTATTTTTTCAATAAAAAACTAGGTTCCAAAGTTCACTGTCTTTAAAAGCTGTCAAATTTCCTTACTTTTTATCTGATTGTCGGGTCGGTAAGCTATACATTTTTTTTGGCATATTCGTTTCAGGCTCATTAACATACAACATTTTGATCTTTAAAATGATCCTTCATTCATTGAGCTACCATTTTTTTCTTTACTTAATTTTTTAACGTCAAAGTCGCAGGACTCGAATTTTCTCGCCGATAGTAGATACTTGTAGAAACTGACAGTTTTAATCTTTTTATGGAAAATTTTATATGCCGGTAGTTATTGAGGCCGACAGGGTTCTAAATTTTTTATTTGAAAATCAGTTATTATAAAATTACAAGTTTTATCGGTTATAAAATTGTAATCCTTAGAAGATGTCAACTGTTTGGTCCCAACATATCTGGAAATGGCAGGCCCTGCCGAGAGTAATAAAACCAATACATAAATTATCCTGCCATGTCTCAAGACAAGTCTAGCTGGTCTTGTCTTGGCACAGCTACAACCATAAATGCAAGACAAGTCTGTATGTTTCCAATGTCTAACTGGTGAGACGGAATCAGACATCGTGGTCCTGAAGATATATTGAAGACATTCAAGACCAAATATTTTTACCCGCGAAGGCTTGAAAACAAAATTAAATTGAGAAAATTTCCATGAAAAGTGGCCCAAAATAGGTATTGTTTTAATTTGAAGGTTTGCCTTGAGTCTGAATATCTGAATATCTGAATATAACATAGTGTTACTACGTTACATGATAAACGGTTGTTAACATATTAAAGGCGTTCCAGGTATTGAAGGTTTTTCACTTACAGTGAATCTTCGCGGACAAAATCTGATTATTAAATTAAAGTGATTTTTGAGTAGCCAAAGAAGAAGTTACCAAAGGGCCACAAATTTCGCTCCCCATCTACCTATAAGCTTCAGGCATCAACTCAAATGTAAAAAAGAGGGCAAAATTATTACACTCAGTTGGGTTCGAGCACCAAGGAGTATTTTATAATATTCTATTCATACCAATATACAATAGTCAGATGGCGTAGATGTTTTATACGTAGCTATCCATAACGTCGACGCAGTTTGCGCCAAAACCAATACGTTTAAGCGGAAGTACATGCTCTGGAGGCTTTAAAACGACAGATGAAAGTATTCTAAAATAAAAGAGCGGTACAAGCACAACCTAGAATGTAAATAAAATATAAAAATCGGAGCAACTAAGGAAAAAAACGAACAAGAAGGACTAAAGCCAAGAAAACTGAACTAGACCAACGAGATAGTATAAAAGAAGTTCCTAAATGGATATCATCTACTTGAACAATGGATAAATTACTGTCAAAGATACAAACGTCTAATATTCACAATCACATGCGCTTCGGAAGTATTCCAAAGAAATCTGAAATGGATGCTGTTAGGGTCTGAAGAAGCAATCAATTTTATTGATGATACACGGGTTTATGAAAAAATATAGAAGAGCAGGAAATGAGGTTGAAGAAGCTGACTGCACAAGGAGTCAGTCCACTGAGAGCAACTGCCATCTAAAAATGACACCGGCTCCCAGTAAAACCGCGGTAAATCACACTTATGGCCACGTCTCACAACCGTGAGATGGGTGGTCACAGGGCACGATGAAATCACAACGACAGGCCAGCGAAACCCTCGTGTCTTGAGGACACGAAGCGACAGTGGGAAAAAAAGCACTTTTTTGGGACAAAAATCAGCCGAGTCCTCAAATCTCAACGGATCAGAGCTTTTTTTGAAATACTCATGAAGGATCGCACATTGATATTTCTACAAAAAGGTATAGAAATAGTAAATTTACTTTTGTTGAATGAAAATATAACTTGTAGATAAATATCTTGCATTTTGTTAATTGTTATAAACAAATTAATGCATATAACTGTTAACTGCTGAATTTTCGGAATTCGAATGTATTACTTACATAGATTTTGTTATACAAATGCATAGCATCAATTTTTAATTTCGAACAAGCACCAAACAACAATAATAGTTAATAGTTTAAACAATTTTTATGAACAAATTCACTTATTTGGCATTTATATGCATGGCAAATTTGTTCTTTCTGCGGAATAATTTATTTTTGTCTAAAGAATAAAAATTTGTATACAATAGACTGCCATTCAACAACATTTGTCATTTTTATGAACAATTTTTGTAAACAAATTCACTTATTTGGCATATCTATGCATCAAAAATGTTTCTTTTCGGTGGAATCGTTCATTTTCATGTGAAGAACAAGAATGGTACATATTAAAGTTCCATGAAACAGCATTTGTCATTGTTATAAACAATTTTTATAAACAAATTCACTTATTTGGCATTTATATGCATAGAAAATTTGTCTTTTCTGTGGAAGCATTTCTTTTCATCTAAAGAATAGAACTTGTGCACAACTGACTTCCATCCAATAACATTTTTCATGAATATAAACAATTTATACAAACAAATTCACTTATTTGGGTTTCACTGCAATTGGCTATATCGATATCAAAACGCATTCCATGGCAATAATCCAGCTTCTCTAACAAACGTCAAAATTGCAGCCATGAAATAGGGTTTTTTTTTGGCATTTATTAATTTTTTTGTACTGTTAGAAATTTTAAATATTTTTTACTTTCTTAAATTTACCTTTGTATGATCTATACCTATAAGTCTGTGAAATTCGAAGATTCGCTTAAATATATTATTCTACGAGAAGAGCTTTGGAATCTTCTGTCATTTGTTTCTGTTTTGCATCTTTTAAGAACAAATGAATAAACGTGGAATTTACAGTCAAATCGTATTCTATCTTGGTCACTATGATAATTTAATTTGTTTGTAAAATTTTTTTATAAAAATGATAAATGTTGTTGGATGGAAGTCAGTTGTGCACAAGTTCTATTCTGTAGATGAAAAGAAATGATTCCGCAGAAAAGACCAATTTCTATGCATATAAATTACAAATAAGTGAATTTGTTTATACAAATTTTTTATAACAATGACCAATGTTGTTTCATGGAACTCTAATGTGTACCATTCGTGGTTTTCACATGAAAATGAATGATTCCACAGAAAAGAAAAATTTTCGATGCATATATATGCCAAATAAGTGAATTTGTTTACAAAAATTGTTCATAAAAATGACAAATGTTGTTGAATGGCAGTCTATTGTATACAAATTTGTATTCTTTAGACAAAAATAAATTATTCCGCAGAAAGCACAAATTTTCTATGCATATAAATTCCAAATAAGTGAATTTGTTTATACAAATTTTTTATAACAATGACCAATCGCAATTAAAAATTAATTTCTTACATTTTCATAAAAAAATCCATGTAAGTAATACATTCGAATTCCGAAAATGCAGCAGTTAACAGATATATGCATTAATTTGTTTATAACAATTAACAAAATGCAGAAAATTTATCTACAAGTTACACAAAGGTTTCTCAGTTATTCTAACTGTGCTAATAGGATTTATTATCTTCTACAAAAACATCTGTGAAGTCAAAGTAATCCTGACTATATTGTGTTTTATTTTTTATCTGAAAGATCTATTATTGTATCGACAACATGAGATTCTGTCAAAAATACTAAGATTGTTTCTCGCCCTATTTCGGAGATTTATACTTCACGGGTATACTTAAATTTTCATACTACTGTACCACTGAAGATTCTTTTAGATTTATATCTACACTGTCACTTCAGCAACTATTGGACTCTACTTAACCCTATTTGTAATTACATAATTTGGTCTCTGTTGGTTATTGATCATGTTATTTCTATTTCTACTTTCTTTTCCTATGTGCTACCATTCTTTCAGGTAACTTGCAACTTGAAACTAACCGTTTTACATTTTCAGTGGATATCTTAAATAATTGTCATGTTAACTTTATAATGCTTATTGCTATTATAATTTTTACCTTTATATGTGCCTTATTCCCTGTTTTGAATTGTAATCATGTGAATTAGATTTTGTTGGTTAACGTATTTCAGACACTTCTATATTTAACTATACTTTAACGTTACTTATCACTGTCAAAATGGAAACTTTAAATATTTGTCACGTTAACGCTCAGTCTTTACCTGTCCATTACCAGGAATTTAAACATCATTTTATGTCCTGTTCCTATCATATCATAGCCGTGTCTGAGGCCTGGCTTACGCCTAAGATTCCATCTAGCCTCACAGCATTTGATCAGGTGGGAATGAGTCCTCCTGCCAATTACCCTATTGCTGAATACCTTTTTATCAAGGTATCTTCGTCTTATGACAGCATGTTGGTGGGTGTGATTTACAAACCTCCTAATGCTTCCTACTGTAGGGAACTTGAGACTGACATTTTTGACCTTATAACAAATTATAATAACATTGTACTTACAGGTGACCTAAACACAAATCTTAATGCCACCAACAATTCAACTAACTATTTAAAATCAGTAGTGTTCTCCGCCGGATTATCTATAGTTCCCCATAATACCACGCACCACACCGATCATTCTAGTACATGGATTGACATGATGATATTGTTGATGATCTAGATAAGGTAATTTCTTCTACTCAACACTCAATCTCATTCCTCTCAAACCATGACGTTATCAGCATTCAATACCAGTTCTCCTTTGATCCCTCCTCTAGTATATCTCCTCTGTCTATACGCAATCTCACAAATATAAATGAAGTGGTGTCCCTCAAGGTTCCACGCTTGCACCCAGTCTATTTAATATTTATTCATCTGAACTTGGTAGTGAACTTCGACACTGTAACTATCACAAATATGCTCACGACTTCAAGCTTTACCTCTCCGGGCCTTTTGCCACTCTTGAGAGCTTACTTCAAAAGGTACAGGAGGATGTTGATTTGGTCGTGCAGTGGGCCTTGACAAACGGTCTCACTCTTAACCCTGCTAAAACTAAGGCTATAATCATAGGACCTTCAACATATTACTCAGTATAGAGAAACAGCAGGACTTCTTAACATCGCCAAAAGAGGAAAATTTTTTATGGGTAATTTACTTTATAGCCTATTCAGTAATGAAGCTCCGCACTATCTTCTTAACCTCTTCCATTTTATTGACAAAGATCAACCGATACATTCCAAACTCCGTGAAAGGAAAACAGTACTCAAAATTAAGCCACACCGCACGTGTAAAATGCAAAGTTCTTTCATTATTCGTGATGCTCGCCTTTGGAACAAACTACCTACAACCATTAGAAATGCACCTTCACAATTTCACTTTAGAAAACTCCTTTTTGGTTACTTATTTAACACATCAAATCCTACCCTCAAAATCACACATTGGTAACACTTAAATTCTTAATTTAAAAATATATGAGTATGTGTATGAATGCGTATTTATTTTTAAGTATGTATATTTGCGTATGTATATTTACAGTATCCTTCTGTTGATAGCCCGCATCTAATCTAAGTATTTGTGTTATAGTTTAGTTTTTTACTCTTGTTAAATACCTATTTTTGATTGAAATCGTTAAATCGATCGCCGTCACATTTTAATTGTAATATGTATCACCTGTTCCTTATAGGGTTATTTAGCCCTAGGAACTTTTCATAAATAAATACAAATACAAATTGCAATTTTTATGTTAACAACAAATTCAAAAAAACGTGCACCTCTACGTTAAAGTGCGATCCTTCATGAGTATTAAAAAAAGCTCTGATCCGTTGAGATTTGAGAAGTTGGCTGATTTTTGTCCCAAAAAAGTGGTATTTCCCCACTGTGCGACCCAAGGATGACAGCTTTCTGCATCCATCTCGCAAGTGCCTTGGCATATTTTTGGCAAGTGGGTTGGCTTTAAGGTTACGAACTAGCGATGTACTGAATATTTTGGGTACAGTCGTTGCAGCTCCCTTTCAAGGTCTTGATACCTCTCCTCCTTTTCTTTCTCCTTGGCAGTGATGTTGTATTCGGACGGCGCCGAAAATTCGATCAAGAATATAGTTCATTTCTCGAAGTCTTGGAGAACGATGTCAGGCCTCGAGTGTGCAACGGAGACTGCTGTCCGAAAATCGTAGTTCCAGAAAATTTGGCACTTCTCGTTTTGGACAATTGACTATATTTCCCTTGGAGCGTTCGGCAAGGCAGGGTCACGGCCAACACCGTAAGAGCAACAAAGATGGTAATAAAGCACTCTTTGGGCCGCATTATGTCTGTAGATGTACGTCGTTCCTGCGTGGGTGGGACACACCGATAGTATGTGTTCTAGGTACTCAGCGTGTGCATGACACGCTCTGCACATATCGCTGGGAACTTCTTGACATAAAATGCGGGCTCGGTATGCTAAGGTGGAAATAGCACCGTCCTGGCATGCGAAAATAAAACCATCTGTACCTGAATTAAGCCCTGCTGATCTGAGGAAAGCAAAAGTTCGCTCCTTCGACAAGGACTATTTTTCTACATTTCTGTGAAAGTTTCCGTGCATTTTCTTGTACAGTAGCTCTTGGTGAAATTTTTCATCCTCTGCTTTTGTCACTTCGGCTTTTAGAAGCGAAGCATCTAGATAGAGTAATGCACTTTCCTCACTTCTGATGTTAAAATTCAGGCCAAGGGTCTCGGCCGCTTGCTGGGCAGCTTTGTAAAGGAACGCTCCTTCGCCAACCATCTCATGGTTCCTGACCATTTTTAGGGGAGGATCTCTGCCATTCTCAACGATGTAAGCTGTACTTAGAACAATTCGGTTATGATGACACTGGAGATTCAGAAGTCCGCGTCCGCCTTGACGGCGTGAAATGTATAATCGCGGAACTGACGAATTGATATGCAAGCTTTTATGCATATGCATGATCTTACGTGTGATGATATCAAGGGCCGTAAGCTCGTTCTTCATCCATTGAACCATCCCAAACGAGTAGAGTAGAACCGGGAGGGCAAGCATGTTAGTCGCAAATACCTTGTTCAACGCCGACAGTTTGGAAGACCAAATCTGTCGAAGAAGATGCTTGTATCTGCTTCGGAGAGACTTCTTCACTGATGCTACGTCCTGAATGCGGTTTTGAGGCACGCCCAGGTATATATAGGTCTCCCCAGTATTAAGATGTCTAATAACACTTATATCCACAAGCTCAGGGTCCTTGGGAACGCCAGTAATCTTTCCTTTCTTCAGATTAATTTTGGAAGACTTGTCCAATCCAAAGTCCATTCCAATCTTTCCTGTGTACTTCTTGACGATATTTATAGCAGTTTGAAGTTTGCTTTTACCAGAGGCATAGATCTTCAGGTCATCCATATAAAATACATGAGTGGCCTTATGCTCGCGCTGATTAGTGTAGCCACAGAGGTATCCAGAAGAATTTCGTAGTGCGAGAGATAGAGGCAGAAGTGTGATGCAAAAAAGCAAAGGGCGCATGGTATCACCCTGAAAGACGCCCCTCTGGAAGGTGACGTTTTTCGTTGTCACACGATAATTTCTAGATGAGATAGTAAATCTAGTTTTCAAAAGAGGCATCAATCTCTCTATGCATCTCACTATGTGTAGATGCACCTTCAAGCTTTCCAACAGGCAGATGATAAGTCTATGAGCGGTTGAATCAAAAGCTTTCCGGTAGTCAACCCAGGACATTGACAGGACGCGTTGATGAGCTGCAGTGTCTTTACAGACACACCTGTCAATTAGCAGGTTCTCTCGACAGCCTGTTACACCTTTTTTCGAGCCACGTTGTTCGTACATCTCTCGCCACACAGGCTCAATTCGTCGAACAATCCTGTTGTTTAGGACAGCTGTAAAGATCTTATACAGTGTGTTCAAACAAGTTAGTGGCCTGTAATTCTCTGGGTTGGACAAGTTGCCTTTTTTCGGTAGGGGTATAGTGCGTCCTAACACCAGTCACTGCGGAATGGGCGTCTCCGAATATAAATATGAGGTGAATATGCGGGCCAAATGTTGGTTGGTTGGAGGTTGTCGCAAAACTCCTTGAAGTGGATGATATTATCAGTATCTTCTTTCACGTCCAGTGTTTTCGGGATCTTGTATTGTCCACTTCTACGTGTTTCCTGACCTTTTTAAGAAGAGGGTCTCGTTCATTTGATACTAAATGTGCTGTACTCAGATTGATCCTGTGGTAAAGACATTCGAGATTCAGTATTCCGCGACCACCTTGACGGCGTGAGATATAAAGTCGCGGAACGGACGAATTAAGATGCATGCTTTTATTCATGTGCACAACCATTCGTGACCCTATGCCGAGGGATTTGAGCTCGTCCTTCATCCATGGAATAACTCCAAATGAATAGAGTACTACCAGGACAACAAGAATGTTCGTTGCAGATACTTTGTTTCTCGCCGACAGATCAGAAGACCATATCTGTCGAAGAAGACGCTTGTATCTGCTTCGGAGAGACTCCTGCACTGATGTTATGCTCTGAATACGGCTCTGAGGCAATTTGCCCTAGCTTCAAATTAACTTTGGCAAACTTGTCCAATCCAAAGTCCATATCAATCTCTTCTGTGTACCCCTCTATGATATAAAAATGAAAGATGAGATGACAGGAAGGAAAAGGCTAATGACTGTGAACTGCAGACGGGAGATAAGGTATGTATAAAACATATAAACAAGTAGAACAAATTATGCCCAAACTTTAGGGTTATTACTAATACAGTGGAAAGTCAAGCGAGATAATGAAGAATAAGAAAATGGGGATAGTGGTTCTTCTAGTAATCTATAAAGCTTATAAATAAAACATTAAATGAATATAAGATAAAATAATAATTTAAACAAAAAACATAATAAGGAAAGAATGTAGTGTATGCACTGAAAACGGGTCTTGTCTCGAGCGTATACATCACTGGTTGATGGTGGCGGTAGGTCCGATAGTCAGTCGGTACTTGAGGGCCCCCTAAAAGTAGCTGATCAGTGGACAATGCTCTGGGAAGACTGTCGAATATTTGGTTTATAATATTTATAAGTTCTTGAAAATTTGATTGGGGTTTGAATATACAAGACCTATGATAACCAGGGTTGGTCAGTTACGCGTAACTCGAGTATTTTCTACGTATAATACGTTTTTGACGTAATATACGTCGAAAACAGTAGAAAACTCTTGTAAGTTACGTTTTCAAGATGGCCGACTTGTAAAATCAGTGTTGAGATGTACATAACCTCACTTTTGAAATATAATAATTATTAATAATTCTGTTGAATGCGTTATAGTAATTGCAAATAATAATTATGCCTGGGCTGGAAAGAAATACCCAACATTATAATGCAATCCCATGGAAGGATTTTTTTTTGAGTGGAAGAAGGAAGGACAGAAAACTTTCACAAAGTGTCTTCTGCGAAAAAATGTTAAAAAATAGTAGCTTAAAATGTCTAGAAAGCTACAGCTATGTAAATAATTGTTGATTCTTTCGATAATAATTATTATGGATCATATTGAATAATATATATGTCATTCAGCAGGGTCTCCCTAATTATAAGCTTAAACTGCTTAAACGTTTATTCAAATGCAAGGAATTTTTAAACATTGGCATTTGGCGCGAGATTCACGAGCGAACATGGCGTCCACGACCCACAAGAAAAATAGGTTATCAGAAGTATTTTTCGATATGGACACATGCGCACTGAAAGTTTCCATTCGGACGTGACATACGTCAAATCACGTAGAAAACTAGAGAGGTAATATACGTGGTAATATACGCGTAGAAAACCACGTATAATACCTGGAGTATTATACGTTACCAACCCTGATGATAACTGTTATTGCGTTACCAGAAATTCTTACAAAAAAGTAGTCATTACCTTTTTCTAGCGTAGGTGGTCGTATTGTACCCAGCATTGTTTATATAAATCGCAAGCCTCCCTTTATGTCTTCCCTTGAAGGCCTCTCGTAATCTCAATCGGTGTTTTGAAAGGAACATTGGTAATCCATGTATCCGAGAGACACAGTATGTCATTAGATTTAACGTGTCATAGAAGATCATGAAGGTTAATAAGACCGTGCACTTTCCAGAAGAATATATTCACTGATAATGTTAATGTCCGTTGAATTATATTCGTGATTATAAATTATATTTATAATCATGAAACGTTTTTGGCGAACACCCAAGGTTCTTTATTTCGTCATCTGGGCATTCTAACATCACCTGTCATTTTACTCAGAAAAACTGAGTCGCGCCACTCGGTAAATAGTAAAAGTCTCTATTGCCGATGCACAGCGAAAGCGCGGCTTCGTTGTTCGTTCCACGCTCGTAAAATTTTACGTGGCGAGCACTAGCCAATCACGTGAGATGCCCTCCATCGACTTCGACAAAAAGATCGTCGCTCGAAAACTTTTCTGTGGAGAACACGGACCAATACAGCGATACCGCCGATGTCAATAAAAATATCGGTTTCCGAGACAAAAAGATAGTTTCCTCCGGGCTTTCGCCCAAGCCATTTTTCCATGGACTGCCCTCAACTTCCCTGGACCTCCTTAATTATTGTAGCGAGTCTGTCCTCGACTCAGCACTCCCTGGTTTTCCCAGACTAACGGATCATCCGCGACAATCCGGTCGCTGTCCCCAGAATCGAACCACACATATAACTAGCCACTACTTATCACCCGACATATTGCTAAAGCCCAGGTACGCGATGACCCCCCCCCCCCCCCGTTTATGAAATCTTTAAGGCAACGCAATTACCTACCCGTCTAGAATAAGACGCGAACTCCCCTGTAAATAGAATTAGAAATAAACTTTCAAATTTAGTCTTTAATCACTTTCCTTTCTTACTCAGTTCCTGCATGCATTGTACCTGCGTAGCTTTTACGGTTTTCGTGTCTGATTCGATATTCAGTACGCTTCTGTCTTTCCTCACCGACGTAAAACCGTGTATATGTTTGAACAAAAGTGAGGTCCTTCACCGTAATTTACAACAAACTCTTACCCAGACTTTAATACAGACACATACATTGCAACTTGGGGTCGCGGCCCGTCCTGTTTTTAATAAGTGTACTCATTTTTAAAAATAATGACATTAGTTGATCAATTTAACAGTTTGGACCAACATTTATTTTTTACAGCATTTGTTCTAAATAACTCGATGACGAAACCATTTAAGTAAGAAACAACGATATTACCCCTCCTTCATGTCTGTAGCAAAGAACGGGAAATCTTCCGCCGTCTCTGAAGCTAGCAGCGGCTATTATAATGTTATCCTCCACATGACGAGGCACAATAACTGCCGACGGATATGAACTACAAACAATGTAATCTCGATTTAAATAACTTATGCGCCATTCCTCTGCATGTGCGGCTAATAGTCTGGACCATTCGGAAACCGGAACAAATGCAGTCCAACCATCTTCCACATGCACTTTTAAGTTATTAGCAACCTGAGGTCTGTAGGAAAAAGGGTGTTGCGACGTTTGTCCTAAAAGGAAATCGAATTGTTTATAAAACTACATACGAATTTTCATAACAATCCTTGATAAATATTCATGTAATTTAGGTATGCACGAACAAAGACCGAAAAATACTACCAACTACCTAGTCAGTGACACACATATATTTTGTATGTAATGTATATAAATGAATAAAGAAATATCGAAATAAAGTCTGATCTTCGACCTTTCTAAAGACACAAAGCATAGAAAATTGGTTTAAATGTGGATTTTTAATTTAAAAGATACACTGCTATCAACGAATCCAATTATACAACAAAAAATTTCAATTTTTCTCAGTTAAGTCCTTTTTACTTAGAATAGCAAAATAAAATAGAGGATAATTACCCAACGACAATAATTTCTCCAACGACTGTGCGACATTGTTTAAATCATCACTGGAAATAATGTCCAACTGGAGTATGCGAAAATCTTTGCATTTTAACAGGATGGTTCCTCCCATAAGTTGACTGTGTGTTTTCTTTTCCATGATATCAATGTTCCGATAGAGTAGCTGATAAAGAAAGTAAAGTTAGATTATTTATAAATATATATAAGTGTGTGTGTGTTTAAAGAAATAAATTTATCCAAGAATCCAAACAATTTATGTATATAAAACAAAGAAATATATATATATATATATATATATATATATATATATATATATAGTTAAAAGTTTGTCATAAGGACAACCGCAGGATTTCGCCGGGAACGGGTGCTAATCTGAAAAATTGCACCCGCTCCCAGCGAAATCGCGGTAAAATTTCAACTGTAACCACGTCTCACGACCGTGAGATAGGTGGTTAAAGTCTGCGACGAACTCAATACGATGATCCGGCAAAAGTCTCGTGCACCATGAGGATACGGAGCGACCCAAGGACGACCGCCTTTTACATTTTCACCGCAAGTGTCTCAGCATTTTGTTGACACACAGGGATGCTTTTTAGGCTATTAACCAGTGAAACCTTGGCACCTCCAAGAGCACCGATGATTAAGACGATTAGCTTAACACAATATTCCGGGTATAACCGTCGCAACTCCCATATAAGATCTTTATACCTCTCTTTCTTTTCTTTCTCCTTGGTTGTGACGTTTTTGTCAGCTGGTGCCGAAAATTCGATAACGAACATGGTTCGTTTCTCGAAGTCAAGGAGAACTATGTCAGGCCTCGAGTGCGCAACAGAAACAATTGTCGAGAATATGAAGTTCCAGTATATGCGGCACTTCTCATTTTCGACAATTGACTCTATTTCTCTAGGAGCGTTTAGCGGAGAGGTATTTGGGCTAATGCCATAAGAGTGACATAGATTGTAATAAACCACTCTTAGTGCCGCATTGTGCCTTTGGATGTAGGTCGTTCCCGCATGAGTTGGACAACTAGATAGTATGTGTCCTAGATGCTCGGGGTGTGCATGACACGCTCTGCAGCTATCATCGGAAATGTCTTGGCTCAAAATGTGGCGACGGTATGCTAGAGTGGAAATGACACCGTTTTGACATGCCAAAATGAAGCCCTCCGTGCCCGACTTCAATCCGGGTGATGTAAGGAAAGCAAACGTTAGCTCATACGACATCGTCTGACCTTCCACATTTCTGTGGAAGATGCCGTGCATGCTCTTGTCGAGGAGCTGTTCGTGGAAGTTTTTCTCCTGTGCTTTCTTAATCCGGGCCTTCAGGAGTGAGTATTCAAGATGGATAAGATTTGATGCATTTTGCTCACCCCTAATATTGAAGTCAAGGCCGAGTGTTTCAGCAGCCTCCTCCGCTGTTTTGTACAGAAACGCCCCTTTGCCCACTTCTTCGTGTTTCCTAACCATCTTAAGAAGAGGGTCTTGTCCATTTGCGACCACATGTGCTGTACTCAGAATAATCCTGTTGCGAAGACATTCAAGATTCAGTATTCTGCGACCACCTTGATGGCGTCAGATGTAAAGCCGTGGAACAGAAGACTTAAGGTGCATGCTTTTGTTCATGTGCATAACCTTTCAGGACCCGATATCGAGGGATCTGAGCTCGTCCTTCGTCCATGGAACTACTCCAAATAAATAGAGTACTACGGGGACGGCAAGCATGTTCGTTGCAAATACTTTGTTCCTCGCCGACAGTTCGGAAGACCATATACGTCGGATGAGACGTTTGTATCTGCATCGGAGAGTATCCTTGATAGATGTCACGTCCTGAATGCGGCTCTGTGGCACGCCCAGGTATGTATAGGTCTCTCCAGCGCAAAGGTGTCGTATAGCGCTTCTGTCAACGAGCTCAAAATCTTCGGGGATGCCATTAAGTTTTCCTTTCTTCAAATTAACCATGGCGCATTTCTCTAACCCGAATTCCATTCCAATCTCTTGAGTGTACTCTTTGACAATTTTCAGAGCTAGATGTAGTTTTTCTTGATTCCTAGCACAGATCTTACGATCATCCATGTAAAATACATGAGTGACCTTATGCTTTCGGTTTCCAGGTTTGCCGCAGAGATACCCTTCGAAATGGCGAAGTGCGAGAGACAGTGGCAATAATGTGAGGAAAGAGAGGAGAGGGTAAATCTGGTTTTCCAAAGCGGCATTAATGTCTCTATGCACCTCAGGATGTGTGGATGAACCTTTAGGCTTTCCAACAGACAGATGATAAGCAATCGCTGATAGGATGCTGCGTCTTTACAGACACATCTATCGATGAGCAAGTTCTCCCGACATCCTGCTACGCCTTTCTTTGAGCCGCGTTGTTCATACATCTCTCGCCACACAGGTCCAATTGTCCGAACAATCCTATCATTTAGGATAGCTGTGAAGATCATATACAGTGTGTTCAGACAAGTTATTGGCCTGTAATTCTTAGGGTCAGCTAAGTTGCCCGTCTTCGGCAGGAGCACTGTGCGCCCTTCCACCAACCACCCCGGAATAGGTTCTTCCGACTTTAGATATGAGGTGAAAATTCGGGCCAGATGCTGTTGGGTTGAAGGAAACTTCTTCCACCAGAAGGTTTTGATACCATCTGGTCCCGGCGCGGAATAGTTCTTCATGTCTCTTAAAACTGTTTTCACCTCCTAGGTGGTGATAGGCGGGATTATTCTCCTCAGCTGTTATGAGGGCATTGCACAGCTCCTTGAAGCTATTCATGTTCTTTGAGCCTTCTTCAAGTGGATGTTGGACTTCGTAGACTTCTCTCCAAAATGCTTCGAACTCCTCTGGTTTGGGCGGATGGTCGACAGTAACTGGAGAGTCTTGGAAGAGTCGAGATGGGTCAGACAAAAACTGTTGATTTTCTCTGAACCACCTCTCTCTCCGCTCTAGACTTCTCATAGCGTTATATAGTACTTGTATTCTGTCAACAATATGCTGCCTCATGGTCAGCAGCTTTGACTTGTTGAGTGTGTGATGACAGATCCGCAGTTCGCGCGCGAATCGTCGAACCTTGGCAGTGATATTCCTGTTATATAGTCAATCACACACTGAATGCGGGACGCGTAATACCTTGCCCAGCCTATCTTTTTGCTGATTTGATGCATTCACCTTTTGGTCTTATGATCAACTGTTAGTTTTGTTTTATGGTTTGCATCTGCCAAAGCTCTCGCTGCATTATACACGCTACAAAATATGGTCCAGAGGTCGGACTCTTCGGAAAAATCTCCACGAAGCTCGTCATACAGTTCAGCCAGATCTTTAGACTTGAGAGAAACCTGAATGTTGATGTTTCTCCGGGTCCTGAAGCATCGCTCTCCCTCTATTGGATGCCTGCCTGCGGTTGGTCTCCTTGTCGCCTCTCTTTCTCTGTAGCCTGCTTGTTCTGGCTGCGGTTGAGTAGGCGCTCTGCTTATATAACCCCTTTTACGGAGTTCCCCGGCACGGTTTCGCAGACGTTTTTGCGACAAATCCGAGAGCTCTGGGTGTTTCTCGCACCACAGAGCATGCAGTCGCGCCATGTAACCTTTTCGTTCAGGGGCCATACTGGTATCATAGCA
>CAKNYM010048960.1:72346-127303 GCA_932195095.1 Andricus curvator
GATTGTGGAGACCCCTGGCCTATAGTATCATTGAAAGTGACCCAGAAGGCGTCTTTTACCTCACTCCTTTCACGATCAACTGGGGCGTAGCTCGCTATGATAAATAATCTTATGATTCCCACTTTCATTCTAAACCACAACAATCTGCGAGAGACAAATTTATGCCCCTTGACGTGTTGTTTTTCTCTTTCATTCATAATCAGACCGACTCCTTGGCAAACATGTGATTCACTATCCACTCCTGAGTTCTGACCATAGTTTAAGATCGTGCTTTTTCTTTGAGCCCCATTTTCTATCACTCTACTGTCGCAACCCTTTTTCTTTGTTTCAGGTACACATAAAATATCTAGCTTCCTTACGTGCATTGTTTCTCTTTCGGAAAGACCGCGTCGAAAAGATTTCGGAAAGAGGTACCGTTTTGATCCTTTCCGAATCCTATGTGAACTTTGCTTCCGTTTCTTTCCGAACGTCGAGCTGTCCCATGAATCTTTTCGAGTCTTTCCGAATGTCCCACTCTTCGACTTCTTTGCAATCATTTCCGAGTGTCGCCGAATGTTTCTGATTTCTTTCCGAATGACTCCCCACTTTACTCTTTCCGAATGTATCCAATTTCTTTCCGAATCGAATAAAAATTATACATATATTCGTGTAATAATAATTTATTTTTATCTTCAAAGCATTTTAAACTGCAGTAATCCTATTGATTAATGTTGAATCCAGCGAAGATTATTCCTAAAAACCCAGAAATAGGGAAATTTCATAACTCAGAAAGCCTTTTTGAGTTTCGTACATTTCGTACATTATTGCTGCACATTGTCACATCTAAACATTCCAAATTTTGAATATTCCATTTGCCCAACTCTCATTTGTAATTACTATAATAAGACCTTTATAAAATTCCTTTTTTGTATGGTAAAAATAATACACTACGAAATATAAATTGCACTGAGCTGGACTGAATGATGAAAAGCCATAAGAAGCGTCACTTTGATCGATTTCCATATTCACGATAAAAAACCAGGTTTACTGAAAAAGTAACTGAGCCCGCAATGACGTTTTACTGGAAACACTGGAAAGCACTATGGAAACTTAGGAATATCCTAAATTTGTTGATTTCAATCACGGATCTTCAGAAAAGCTCTGACAGCATCTCGTCGTCTCTGTTTGTCTCCAGCGCCATTTTGATCTAAGATTGTCGCGTACTCACTCACTCGCTCCCAGTTGTGCAATCGATAAACCTAATCGATAGTAAGTATTCGATTGCACTAATACTCGACTGAACCAAAAGAATTGAATGTCATTATAAGTTTGAAAAAATGTCGTTAATGAGCGTCAACCTCTGACAATGATAATGATTCTTGTAGATCTCGCAAAAAATATAATCAAATTTAATTGCTTTGTTTCAAATGATCTTTGGCTCAATCTAGTTCAGTGCAATCGAATACCTGCCATAATCGATATGAATGAAATCGAAGAAACAAAATGGCGACGCAAGAGACACTGATAGCGACTTTTCCAAGAATTTTTGTTTAGAATCACAAAAATTTTCGGATATACCTAATTTGCCATAGTGTTTTCATTCAAACATTATTTTGTGCAGTTATTCTTGGAGTAAATCTGTTTTTTTTTTAGTGTCAATATAGAAATGGAGCCAAGTGATGCTTCTACAAGTCCAGCTTAGGGCAAATTATATCCCATATACAGTAAGTTTTTTTTAAATACAAAAAAGCAATTTTATGAAAAAAAGGAGATACAGTAATTAAAAATGATAGTTGCGCAAATGGAATATTTGACGTGTAGAAGTAAAAAAGGCTTTCTTAATAGTTATGAAATTGAACTATTTCTAGATTTTCAGGAAAAATCTTTGTACGACCGTTTATTTTAAATAGAGAATAAATAACAGTGAGGCATACAGAAGAAAATTCGAGAATTGAAGTTGATTTTATCAATTTGTTGAACATTCAGCAATTTTGTTATAAAAGACATTCTTTTTGGTAAAAAATTCAACTGTTTTGTTGAAAATTCGTCTTTTTGGGTTAAAAATGCATATATTTAGGTAGAATTTACATCTTTTTGGTTAAAAATCACAACTGATTAATTGAAAATTAATCTGTTTCATCTTTTTTTTATTGAAAATATAACAACTTATATTTGAAAGTGAAACTACTTTGATAAACATTCATTTTTTTGTTTGGTTGATGATCCATCATTTTAGATAAAAAGCCTTTTTTTCTTTGGTTAAAATTTATTTATTTATTTATACTTCAATTTATTTTATTTATATTTCTTTCTATATTTAATTGTATTTATACATTTCATACACACGTTAAACGTAAAGGTCGAGTTTCAGGCGATGAATGGAGACTGGGTGTTTGGCATACTAGAGGAGTGAATGATCTTAAAGTAAGAGAACTACGAGAAACTATGCACGTAAGGAAACTAGATATTCTATGTGTATCTGAGACGAATAAAAAGGACTGGGAAAGTAGAAACATAGAAAATGGGGTGTTGAAAGGCGGTTTCGAAATATGGTCAGGAGTAGATAGTGAATCACATTCTAGTCAAGGGGTCGGTTTAATTATGAATGAAAAAGCAAGACAGCAACTCAAAGATCAAGGATATGTATCGCCCAGATTGCTGTGGGTCAGAATGAAGGTAGGAATCAGGAGATTATAGATCATAGCGTGCTACGCCCCAGTTGATAGTGATCCGAGAGAAGTCAAAGACGCCTTCTGGGACACTTTGAATGATACAATAAGTACTTGCGATCAAGGTGAAAGAATAATTCTGCTAGGAGATATGGACGGATGGGTCGGCGTCCAACCCCAGGATACATATACAGAAAGGGTGCTAGGTAATGTTGGGGATCCAACAAGAAAAAATCTGCCAAATAATTAAATAAAATTAAAATAACCAAAATATTCACTATTCTCATGGCGCGCTTCGCGCGAGGCTCGCTTCTCTCGCAAGTTTGAGCGCGCCTAGGGCGCGCGACTGTTGGATCTCGCGCTTCGCGCTCGATCATATATTTATCTCGCGCTTCGCGCTCGATTATGTATTCACCTCGCGCTACGCGCTCGGGCGTATTTGCATCGCGCTTTACGCTAGGCTCCTCTAGATTTTTGAACTTCGTGTTCGACTTCGATGAAAAGAAAAAGTTTGTTTGCAAATATTATAAAATTATCAAAACCTCTACATATTAAGTGACTGTTAAATTTATTTTTATTTTAGACTGAAAAGGAACTTTATTTACTCAAGGTTCTATCGACCTTAAGGAACACATTCTCATCCAGACACTCGCGCTTCGCGCTCGATATTTGATTTGAAAATCATTTGAATCGTATGATAGAAACAAAAAAGTTTGAGCGCACTTACGGCGTGCGATTTGGTAAATACACTGAGCGCGCACTTTGTGCTTCGTGTTATATGTTCTTCATAAACAAATTACTAAATTTGTATTTGATTTCAAATGAAAAGTAATGATATAATTCAGGCGACAAATTTTATTAGTTAACATTTTATTTTAGCTTGTGCCGTTTATAAAAAAAGTTAATTTTTTCATTTTGAATATATTCTTACCACAAAAATTGATTACGGGTTTGTACGTCTTTTTTGAATGCACAATTTTTGTTCATTTATATGTTTTCGTACCTTGCATTGTTTTTTCAAAAATTTGATTTTTTTTACTGTCAATGTTATTTTCACGAATAAAACAAAAACTACGCATCCTATCGAAACACGAGTCACAATAAATTTGTACCTCTTCCTTGGATGAACAAATTTTGTTTTGGTCATTTTTTCGTAGCTGGTAATATTCGTCTGAAAATTTGATTTTTCTATTTTTAATGCTGTTTTTTACGAATAAAACAAAAACTACGCGTCATATCAAAAAGTGAATGATAAGAAATTTGTAGATCTTTTTTAGGTGCACAATTTTGGTGAGATGATCTTATCTGGTATCTTGCATAGTTTGACAGCAAAATGGCTTTTTTGATTTTTCATTAATTTTTTTTGCGATCAAAATTTGAATTTTTTATTTTTCAACAAATTCAAAAAGTTGTTATGAAAATATTATAGGATGTTCAGGAATCAACGTTTTTCTCCTCTTGACTTTTTTTCGGCTTAAAATGTTCATTTTCGTTTGTTTTTTGGAATTTTGAAAATGCTATAACTCCAGTAATTTTTTTTTGATCACGAAAAGTCATAAGAATATTTTGTTCGTCATTTTGCGTACTACTAATAACCGTACATAGAATTTTCCAATCTTCAAAAAAAGTGGTCTCAAAAATTTTCAAAATGTGCTCACTTTTTGGATTTTCATCCAAAATAGCTGGTTAACGAACTCGTTCTCTATTTTTCGGCCATAAAAAAGTGTGCCAAAGCTCAATCAAATCTGATCATTTTTTTGAAAGTTATCGTTGCTACAGACAGACAGACAGACTACAGACAGACAGACACCTTCGTAAAAATCGTTTTTTCTAGCTCAGGGGGTCTCAAAACGTGGAGATTTGATGAAAACCGACTATGTCAAATTTTACATAAAACCAATACCTTCTCATTAGAATGAGAATGTAAAAATTATAACGGAGAAAAATTAGTTAGCTTATGCTTAGAAAAGGGCCTATTTATTACCAATGCTTGGTTTCGACATAAAATGATCCACACGTACACCTGGTGTAAAGGAAATAACCGCAGTATAATTGACTTCGCTATTGCGGATGAAAGACTAAGCGAACTAGTCAAAGATACAAGAGTCATGAGGGGTTCCGAATGCAATAATAATCATTACCTTTTATTTTCCAAAATCAAATTAGGGCGGGGATGGAGAAAAAAGAGAACAAAAAAAAAACGAAACAAACGCGATTAAAGATTGAAAATTTACAGAAACCGGAAGTGCGAATAGAGTTTCAAAATAGCTTAAACGAACGCATAGATAGGGCATCTTGGGAAGCGCTTATAAGCAATAAAGATATAGAGGGCGCGTGGACTTTGTTACGGGATATCATTGTTAAAACTGCAATTGAAGTGTGTGGTACGGCAGTAGTAGGAAGAAAGTCTGGTGATGCGTGGTGGAATGATGAAATTCAGGCAGCCCATCAAGAAAAGAAAAAAGCGTACAAGAGAACATTAAACATCACAGGTCTTAGCAATGGGGAGAGAAATAGACTTAAAAGCGATTACAGACACAAAAATAGGAAAGTTAAACGACTAGTCAAAGAGAGTAAAGATAAAATCAGAACAGAAGAAGAGAAGAAAATACAACACGGCTTTGAAGGAATTATGAAACTATTATTTAAAGTGATAAAGGAAAGTAAAAGTACAGAGTTTGTCAGCATGAGAAACAGCAAAGGTGAAATGCTATATGACATAGACGGGATAGTAGACGCTTTAAAAGACTCTTTTAAAGAATTATTGGGAGGTGAAGATATTGGGCAACAGAACTGCGACATAGAACATAATGCATTAGAAAACCCAATTGAAAAAGTCTGAGTCACTGAGGTTAGAGATATAATTAAGAACTTAAAAAACGGTAAGGCTGCTGGTGTAGACAGTATTAGCGCTGAAATGCTTAAATACAGTGGCGAGTACATATCTCACAGGTTGTGCGAATTGATAAATTTATGTATCGAGATGGAAGAAGTCCCAGACGGTTTGGGAAAAATGATAATCGTACCAATATACAAAAAAGAGGGAGATAAAAGCAACTGCAGTAATTGCAGAGGTATCACCTTACTAAGTGCCGTAAGTAAAATATACTCAAAAATTCTTATTCGTAGGGAAATGAAAATTACAGAAGAAAAGATATGGGAAGTCCAAAGTGGATTTATGCCAGGAAGATAATGTACAGATCAGATATTTAGTTTAAGACAGATCACATAAAAAAGCTTGAGAGTAGGAAAGAAAGTTTTCTGTGCATTTGTTGACCTACAAAAAGCATTTGAAAAGGTAAATAGAAGTAAACTTTGGGAAGTCCTTAAAGAGTACGGAGTCAATGGATGGCTCCTACAAGCAATAAAAACAATATATACAGGTAGTAAAGCGAGTGTAAGGGTAAATGGGAAACTGAGTGACTGGTTCGATATTATGCAAGGCGTGAAACAAGGATGCGTTATGTCCTCATGGCTATTTATCATATTTATGGATAAGTGTCTAAGGACGGCCCTCTTCGACGAAGAAGGTGTAGATCTCGAAACAGTGAAGGTACGTGGGTTAACTTTCGCAGATGACAATATTGTTATGGCAGAATCAATCGAGGACTTTCAAAGAATGTTGAATAAACTTAATACAAGCATGAAGAACATGGGCCTCAAAATTAACGTAAATGAAACAAAAATCATGGTGTTTGAAGAAAAAACTGAGAAAACAATGTGCAACATTGTCCTAAATGATGAGAGATTAGAACAAGTTGACAAGTACGTATATATGGGTAGCCGCTTCACTAGCGACGGAAAATTAGATGGGGAGTTAGATAGGCGCATAAATAAGGGTAAGCAGGTTATCGGTGGAGCAGGGTCCATGCTCAGAAATAAAAACATCAAAAAAAGCTAAAATGGCTATACATAATTCTATATTCGTACCGACTGTACTATACGGTAGCGAGACATGAACCTATCAAGAGAAGGACAGGAGTAAAATTAACACGATTGGCATGAAACCTCTGCGCACAATATGCGGGAAAACAATGATGGACAAAGTCCGAAACGAGATAATCCTCAAAGAATGTGGTGCAAAAGAGACAATAGTTGACACATAGGAAAGTTAAGATAATCAGTTAAGATGGTTCGGTCATCTTGAAAGAATGAAAGATGAACGACTGACCAAACAAATGTATAAAGGTAAAGTAAATGGCAGAATGCCCAGAGGTAGACCGCCGAAAGAATGGTTAGATTCTGTAAATGAGAAACTAATCCGAAGAGACATAAGAAGCCATAGAAACACGAGAGCTTGCATGAAAAAATGCATGGGCGTGAAGGAAGCTAGAGTAGTATGCCAGGAAAGAAAAGTGTGGCGACAAATAGTTTGTAAACAGAGTGACAATAGAGTGAATGACGCCTGAAACAAAGACCTTGGATACTAAGGGGCCCAAGTGGGGAACCACACATAACAATTTTGTGAGGCTCTTCACTTGGGGGTGATCGCTAGAGAGATTGATCAGCAACCTGGGTCGGAGCTGTGTTGCAGAATAAACGTGTCATTTAAATGAATAACACGAGAACTCCAGATCAATCTAAAATATCTATACCTAACACCTACATACCTATCTACCTTAAACCTATATACCCACCTACACACTACTATTTTCCAACCGAGCAAGTCACGCCTACCCCGAAAGGGAAGTGGCTTAATGGTATAATAATAATTTATTTCAATTAATTTTCAATTAATTTAATTTTTTTTAATTTTATAGAGTTATTCCTAAATTATATGTATGTTATTATTTACCATATTCATTTATTTTAAAATAAATATATATATATATTTATAATTAATATGCCATTTAATTTCCTTTCCTACCCTTTCCGTTTCTTCTGCTAGGGTTAAGATCATTCACCTCTCTAGCATTCCAAACACCCAGTCTCCTCTCATCGCCTGAAACATTATCGGATGCACGCCTTTCGTCAACCAAAGTTTTAATCCATTCCGAGGCTACTCTACTGTTTGTATTATTTATTGTTTAAAGTATACACCTAAGTACCAACTTCATGCGAGAAGTGTATTTTGCGAATAAAAATCATATCCAAAATAATTAGCCAAGTCGTCGTAAGGTGGAAAGTCTAGTTATAACGTCAGTTCCACCCGACTTCGTTTCATGGAGGGAGAGTATAGGGACAGAAATAGAACTGAAAGAATCATGGTTGATTTGTGTTGCATACTGAGGTCACAAACCTTCTGCAAATTAGCAAATAGATGAGAAATGTGCACATTTCTCCAAAGTTTCCGCAAATTTCATATATTCCCATCTGTTCATCAATGGTCTGCTTCTTTATACTTTTAAAATACATTTTAAATAAACACAAAAATACGTTATGTTTACTGTTTACACTTGCAAACGCTAGCGGCCATATTTATTCCCTCATCAACCGGAAAACCGCTCTACTCAGACTGAAGTATTTCTGTCAATCCGCTGAACCAATCAGATTTTCCAGCAAAAATTCAAAAAGTATAATTTTCAAACAGTAAAAAAATATTTAAACTTATTTGAAAAAACTTTCCTTTAGTAGTTATATTAATTTTGTTGTGTTCTTTTAATTTAAGTAGGAAAAAAATATTTGGAAATATGCAACAATCCCATTCTTATGTTACAAAAAACTTATTTTTTAAAGAATGGTATTTCTTAAATAATGCTGTATGTTTCAACAAACGATACTCGAGATTATAGCTTGAACTTTTTGTCCTCCGACGCAAAAAAAAGTGTAGAAATACATTAGTTAATAACACTTTTTGTATTAGTTTTAGAACTTTTGTTATTGAAAACTTAAATTTTTAAAAAAATTTCAAGCTTAAATACATAATTGTATCGTTATTAGGAGCTAAGATAGCCTGTTACTTTATCAATAACATTTTGGATTAAGAAAGCTATGAAAAAGATGCCCGATTTTTTCCAACCTTCGTTAAGTTTCGTACGCGTTCATTTTGACTCCATTTGTTCAAATATCATAGGCATCGTAACATAAATCGAAATCTGAATCGTAACAGAAATAGTTTTTCAATTTGACCTTAAAGAAGGTTCTCAAAGAACCTGCGCCTTTGACAATTACAATCTTGTTGCGACACTCGCGCTCAACAGTTAGGTTAGAGCAGGGGTCTCCAAACGTAGATCCTGTATCTACTTGGGATCCCAGGCCAGTAGGTCGGATCTACTCCGCTCTGACCCAGAACTGTCAAAATCCTTTACCTGATTCGAGCCGCTTGGAACCCTTTAAAAAAAAGGGTCCTCCATGTTCAAATTTCAGAACGGAGCCCTTCCAACAGGGATTTTTTTCCGAAAGGTCATAAATTTTCTCTCAGTTTCCCTTCGAAAAAAAAATGGTAGATCTTGAAAAAGGTCGTGCGATCCTGGGTCACGCTGCACCTGTGGATTGTGGAGACCCCTGGGTTAGAGGGACGATTCTGTTTGAAAAATGAAACGATGTAGACAAAATTAAATGGAATATGAGAAATAAGTATGTTTTTGTATTATGTACAAGAAGTTTATTTTATTTAAAAAATTTTCGTCATGAGCGAAATAAACAGCCTCGGACCGAGGAATAATTTAACAGCAAATCTTGCACTATTATTAAAAATTGTTTTTGTCTTATACATAGAAGTTCTACTCATTTAAAAAAAACGCATGATACAATTTTGTTCTGAAAATAATTCGTAAGTGACACAAATTTTGCGTTTTCCATACAATTTTTGCGTTATCCATACAATGTTTAACAATATATTGTACGAACAGTGAATATATTCAATAGTGTCTTTACGAACTATAATTCACTTCTAGAATATTGATTATTTGCTGATTATAAAATATTTAAGGATTTTTCTGGAGATTGAATTTGGAACGGAAAAGTTAAAGGATTAAAAAAATGTTAGTTACTTCGAAGATGATATTAAAAATAAGTACACTATGTTTCAAAAAGATATCCCAATATTCCCAATATAGGTAATCCACTTGATTAAGAAATATATAGAACTTTTAAAATTCGTGTCCAAGAGAAAAATTCCATGCAGATAATTTGTAAATCTTGTTGACATATACTAAAAATCATAATTATGTATCATGGAACTCTTTAAAAAAAATCATAATTTGGAAAATGATGTGACTCAGAACTTTTAACTAATCGAAAAAATTTATTGGGATAATTTCTAAATATATTTGATAAGAAATATGAATGTCGATTGACCATTTATTGAAAAATTTTAGCATTTTGAAAATCATAACTTTAGTAATTTTTATCGAATTAAAATCTGTCATGTGGAGAATTTGCAAGTCTTTTTGTGAACTGACAGAAACTTTGACAACCATTTCTGAAACTCTTGAAAAAATGTTGTGTTGAATTTTGAAAAGGCTCCACATTTTTTACATTTTAGTTGGATTAACCTGATTAGTAAACTTGGCCTTAATTTTGAGATCCTCAAAAAGTGCATCAAAGGGTGATTCGAATTGTCAAAACCTTCAAAAGTTAGCGTGGCTACAACATTTACGTAGCGGAACATGCAAACATATGAACGGACAAACAACGACAAAATTGTATGATTTTCGGACTTTGTACGTGCCGAAACGAAAGGATCCGTTAAAAACTAGAGAACGAAAATTTGAATGACTCCATTACACTCTCATGAATAAGAATGTCACAATTCTACTAGAACCACCCGGAGTGGTCCAAATGACAAAAATCATGTCGGACAGTGAAATCAAAGATCCACTGCAATTTACAAAAAATGTGTTAATATATTTTTAATTGTAACTTTTAAGGTGGAAAGTATTTTTTTTTTCATTAGTAAAATCTGACGTGACAAATTTTAAGTAGTGCCTACCTTTTTTAGCAGGTACCTACGCCAATAAAAACAAGTTTTGAGACTCTTTTGTTCGTTTTATTAAACTCCACAATTGATGTGAATGGAAAAAGAACTTATTGGATAAGCAAAATGGTATATCTGCTGGGAAAACAGAATAGATTATTACCAGAATTACCAGTGAACTGAACATTTTTCAATATTCTGGGTTTATAAAATTCAATTTAAGTAGAATTTCCGAAACATATACTTAAAAATCTAATGAAATTTCAACAAAGTTTTAATTTCATTATATGAGATAAATTGTGTAGGATAAGTACTGCTTATTTTTCCCAATTCTTTTTGTTGTAACAAATACTGAATAGATTTATTACAGTTTACGATTGAAATTACAAAACATAAACGTTTCTGATTATTGATATACTTACCCAGAGTTCTTGGCGATCTGCCTGCCTTGATGATAAGATGAGGTGATGACCAGTGATACAAAGCGTACCTTCTAAGCTTGTTTCTTTTTTATTATCGTCAGTTTTGTCCGTCAGGAGAACATTGTCAACTTGATGCACCGAAATATACTCTGCGAACTCCATTTTTTGTTACTTAGTATGATCGACACTAAAAGCAGTTCTTTCAATTCACTGAATCCACATGAAAGTACATAGTTTGAAAACTTAATATAACATTACGGTGTTCGCTAAGGAAACCCGTATCTCTCCTAATAATTTTGTATACCTTTCGCAAGTTATTAAAGTAAACATGACATATTCAAAAACACTTAAGCACTGACAGGTAAACTTCTTTATTGTTCAATCTGGATGTCAATGAGTATCGTTGGAATATTTCTATCAATTTTTATTTCAAATTCCAAGTGCCAAATTGACAAAAACATGAAGTATTTTGACGTCACGGTCATGATAGGATATGTGGCAATGCAATGTAAGGAAGGTTAGAATAGTTGGTACATGTGCTACAAGTTTACATGTAATGCATACGACTTTTTGGAAAAAAATATTATAAAGTAAAAGTACGTCATAAATTTATGAATACAGTCGAATCTCGATATCTTAAATCTGGCGTTTACGACAATTCGCTCTTACAGAGGGTCCAGAGACAGTATGGCAACCTAGTGTCATTTTTGCTGATTGGCTCAATTTTCTCATAGATGTGTTGGTATATATAGATATACTACACTATAGAAAACCTAGACGTAAAATGGTGGCATCCTTTCGCAAAATGGCGTCATCCGGCTAGGTTGCCACCACGAAGTAGTATAAGGAGATCCAACTTTATTAATAAGGTACCCCCATTTTTCCGTGCCCACTTCCTATAGCATACCAGATAAAGTATTGTAGCGCCTCTCGTGAGAGAATTTGAAACTGTTGAAAACCAACTGCAAACCCTACGTTATAACGGGTTTCCACAAGAGGCGCTAGAATACGTTATCTGAAGTGCTATATGATGTGGGTACGGAAAAATGGGGGTACAATTTTCCGAAATGGCCCATAGAGTTGGATCTCCTTATACTACTTCGTGGTTGCCACACTGTCTCTGGACCCTCTGTATTCGCTCTGAGCTCGAAGGGGAGCTCAACCAATGAAATCTATGAGACTGCATGGCCGTCAGATTATTTCGGTAAATGTTGATAAAACGCGTTCAGACCCAAATATTTCCAACAGAAAAGGGTTTTTTTATAGAGAAAAGTAGTTTAGTTGTTAGGACATACCCTATGCTAAACTTGTACAAAAAGTTTTTCGGTTCTAAATGTTCCAGTTATTCTCAAAGTAATAAAAATTCCAAAAAGCTGAGCATAGCAGACGACACTGATGAGAGTTTCGCACGATTTTCGAGAATTTGAAAATGGAACTTTACAAATACGATACTGTGTATCGTATAGGTTATAATCCCTGAATGAAAATACTGTTTTTTGTCTTTAAATAAAATAAAATTGATATCTAATTATTATGAATTTAGATTTATGAGTAATTTGTGTAAATAATGTATTATTTGTTATTATTTGTATTGTAAATTTTCCCATTTTTAATTATAACAATTGCCTTATTGAATTACTTCACATATAAATAATAACAAATAATAAATTATTTACATAAATTACTCATAAATCTAAATTCATAATAATTAGATATCAATTTTATTTCATTTAAAGACAAAAAAAAACAGTATTTTCATTTAGGGAATATAACCTATACGATACACACTACTTAACTTAATGTTTAAGTGTCATATTCAAAATAACATTCAAAATGACATAGCACAACTAATCGTAGGTGGCAGCACCGAGCCGAGTACTAGACCCTCTGTCGATGAGAGACGAAAAAAGTATGGTGCTATGTGTACGGTTGCTTATATAATTAAATATATGAAGGTAAATAATCTTTAAATATATGTTTAGTGCTTATATACGGAAGTACTTCATACTTTTAGTGAAAATTATACATACAATGAGATATATGGTGAACTATAATAAACCTAACCTCACTTTGCATGTGATAGTCAGAAAAGGATTTATCAACCTTTTACGAATGCTATATGATAAATATTGATAAAAAAATTTGAAAAATATATTTTGTTATGTTTACAAGTTATAAATGGCACTTTATACTTATTAACAAAATTTCTTTTCTTGAAATTCGTATCTCACTGACAGAGGGTCTAGTACTCGGCTCAGTGCTGCCACCTAAGATTAATTTTGCATCATGAACCTCATGCTCAGCTTTTTCGCATTTTTATAACTTTGAGAATAACTGAACATTTAGAACAGAAAAACTTTTTGTACAAGTTTAGCACAGGGTATGTCCTAACAACTAAACCACTTTTTTCTATAGAAAAACTTTTCTGATGGAGATATTTGGGTCTGACCGCGTTTGACCAACATTTACTGTCATGACCGGACATTACCGGTCAGATCAGGTATTACCACAGTCAGGCAGGGTTGGTTACGTATAATTAGTGATGGGCACTGCTCGGCCTGACTGTGGTAATACCTGACCTGACCGGTAATGTCCGGTCATGACGGTAAATGTTGGTAAAACGCGGTCAGACCCAAATATCTCCAACAGGATAGTTTTTTTTATAGAAAAAAGTGGTTTAGTTGTTAGGACATCCCCTATGCTAAACTTGTACAAAAAGTTTTTTGGTTCTAAATGTTCCAGTTATTCTCAAAGTTATAAAAATGCGAAAAAGCTGAGCATAGCAGACGACACTTTTGACAGTTTCGCGCGAGTTTCGAGGGGAATTTGAAAATTACACTTTACAAATTGACAAATTACATTGAAAATCTGTTGCATTTATTATGTAATATTTTTAAAATAATATTTAGTAGTGTCCTAAGTTATTTTGAATATCATTTCAATAAATATGACACTTATACATTAGGTTAAGTACTGTGTATCGTATAGGTTATATTCCCTGAATGAAAATACTGTTTTTTTGTCTTTAAATAACATAAAATTGATAAATAATTATTATGAATTTAGAGTTATGAGTAATTTGTGTAAATAATGTATTATTTGTTATTATTTGTATTGTCATTGTTACCATTTTTAATTATAATAATTGCCTTATTGAATTTCGTCACATATAAATAATAACAAATAATAAATTATTTACACAAATTACTCATAAATCTAAATTCATAATAATTAGATATCAATGTTATTTTCTTTAGAGACAAAAAACAATATTTTCATTTAGGGAATATAACCTATACGATACAAAGTACTTAACTTAATATTTAAGTCTCATATTTATTGAAATGATATTCAAAATAACTTAGCATACTACTAAATATTATTTTAAAAATATTGCTCAGTAAATGCAACAGATTTTCAATGTAATTTGTAAATTTGTAAAGTGTCATTTTCAAATTCTCCTCGAAACTCGCGCGAAACTGTCAAAAATGTCGTCTGCTATGCTCAGCTTTTTCGAATTTTTATTCCTTTGAGAATAACTGGAACATTTAGAACCGAAAAACTTTTTGTACAAGTTTAGTATAGGGTATGTCCTAACAACTAAATCACTTTTCTCTATAAAAAAACCATTTCTGGTGGAAATATTTGGGTCTGACCGCGCTTTACCAACATTTACCGTCATGACCGGTCAGGATTGGTCATGACTGTGAAATACCGAGCAGCGCCCATCACTACGTATAATACTCCACGTATTATACGTGGTTTTCTACGCGTATATTACCACGTATATTACCTCTCTAGTTTTCGACGTGATTTGTCGTATATTACGTCCGAATGGAGACATTCAGTGCGCATGCGTCCACATCGAAAAATACTTCTCATAACCTATTTTTCTTGTGGGTCGTGGACGCCATGTTCGCTCGTGAATCTCGCGCCAAATGCGAATGTTTAAAAATTCCTTGCATTTGAATAAATGTTTAAGCAGTTTGAGCTTATAATTAGGGAGACCCTGCTGAATGACATATATATTATTCAATATGATTCATAATAATTATTATCGAAAGAATCAACAATTATTTACATAGCTGTAGCTTTCTAGACATTTTAAGCTACTATTTTTTAACATCTTATCGCAGAAGACACTTTGTGAAAGTTTTCTGTCCTTCTTTCTTCCGCTCAAAAAACAAATCCTTCCATGGGATTGCATTATGATGTTGGATATTTCTTTCCAGCCCAGGTATAATTATTATTTGCAATTACTATAACCAGCCCTATCCTACTCCCCGTGTCTGCAACGGCGTAACGTGCTTCCCTTAGTGATTATAGTTTCTATGTGCAAAATTTTCTCACCAGAGCGCGTTGCACGCGCCACGCTCTACAAAAGCATTGTGCTGAACGGTGATTTTCAAAACGATGTAATGAATAATTTATTATAATGAGTAAATATGGTGCGTTTAAGTGATTTGGTGAGATTCCTATATTTGATATTGACCATAATGTCAATGTCAAAGTGCAAATTCAATGGACACTCGTGTATTGTGCCGAACTGTAAGTCAGGTTATAGTTCACAACCTGTACACGAAAATGAAAAAATTCACTTTTTTTCGGTTCCTTCGGGAAAAGAAAACGTCGAAAAATGGCAAAAAGCGATATTGAGAAAAGATTTTATTTTAAAAAACGACGTACCAAATAAAGACGAAGCGTGTGTTTTTATTAAATTTGTATATTCGGTAGCTTTTTTTTTCTTACAAAATTCCCTAAAATCCTACACGTTGGTTTTAGTTAGAAAGAAATAGTTAAAAAAATATCTAGTATGTAATGAAAACTTGTTTTATACATAATTCATAAAATATTTAATTTTAACAAAAATAAAAGAAAAGTATTATATGGAATCCTTCAAATTCTTTATCAAAATTAAAATTCTGCATTATTAAACAAAATTAATAAATTTCAATTTCATTTACAGTTAAAGCTTAATTCCTAAAATTCTGTTTATTTTGAAGTATCTTTCATCTTTTGCACTGTAGGATTTTGTCGTACAAAGCCTTGTTAAATCTGAGAACTTCATTTTTACTGTTTAATGACAGGTTGATCCATCTTTTGATAACCTTCAGTTAAATTTATACCATAAGATTTAACATGCGCTAAACTTATCTGGAATTTATCAGAAGGTGGGGCAATCAAACCTAAATTAAAAAACGAATTATGGTTTTTAATAGAGCAGTTTCGTAATATAAAGTTTTTATTTCATCTTTTCCGAACTTTAATATTTTAAATATATGAATATCATGTATAGAAAAATCAGCTGAGCAATTCCATGTCAAATAATCCGAAGAATTTCAGCTATTGTTAGAAATTTTGATGAAAATTTTAGAATTTGTTCCCTCAGGTGTTGAAAGAAAAAATCACAAAATGATTATTGAAAAAATCCAAAAACTTGGAAGATATTCAAAATTGAAAATTTTGGTCCTGTTTTTCTTAACTTTTCATAGCATTGGTGATTTTAGCGATATTAAGGTCCACTTTTTGTAAATTATTCGTAATAAGACGCAGCTTTGAAAATATATTTTTGGAAAACAAATTTCAAAAACTTCTTTGATTTTTCAAAAACTAATTTTGAATCTGAATATCTGAAAAAAAAACACTTTTTATTTTCTTCATTTTTTATGTAGATGGCTTCCAATGTCCTCTACAAGTCCTGTAAATATCAAAATGAGATCTCCCTTAGTTTTCGAGAAATAATTAAAAACGTACGCCAAAACCACGAAGGAATAGTAAATAGACTATTCCTTCCTGGCCAAAAGGACATTGTAAGCTATCTATATATAAAAAATGAAGAAAATGAAAAATGTTTTTTTTTTAGAAATTCAGTTTCAAAATTAGTTTTTGAAAAATCCAAGAAGTTTTTGAAATTTTTCTCTTCAGAAAATATTTTCCAAAACTGCATCCTATTACGAATAATTTATAAAAAAATAGACCTTAATATCACTGAAATCACCAAAGTTATGAAAGTTTAAGAAAAAAAGGACCAAAATTTTCAATTCTGAATATCTCCTAAGCTTTTTTATTACAAAAAAAAATTATTTTGAGGTTTTTCTTTCAACACCTAAGAGAACGGATTCTATAATTTTTATAAAAATGACAAACAATAGCTGAAATTCTTCAGATGATTTGACATGGAATTGCTCAGCTTCAAAAAGGTAACGATGAATTCTTGCATAGATGTATTTCGTTTCTTAAATTTTATATCAGAAAATGTATATCATATTTTATTAAAATTGGAATTTTTGTTAATTTTGATGTGGTTTTTAACATTCATATTTAATAAAAAAAATTAAATTATAAGATAGAATATTACTGGTTACAATGTATATTGCCGATCCAGCAATTCTTTTGACCTAATTCTAAACGATTTAATTTCATCCAAAACAAAATTTAATTTTCAATGCAAAGAACATGCAAATGAAGCTGTGGAGGTATTAGCATATATACTTCAATTTTATTTACAAATAAGGATGAGACAATTTGTAAGACAGGAAATGGCTGAAATCAAAAAAATTAGCGTCTTGAAGAAAAAAGCAGCCAAGCTTTGCGACAGTTAACTATAGTTAATAGTTGAGTTAAGTTATTAATTTGAAGTCTATAGACTTCAAATTAATACATGGAACTGGAATTAAAATTAATACATGTTAAAAATATATACTATCAAATTTAATAATTAATAATGCATATGTTTTGTTATATTTTCAAATTTTTAATAAAGTATATATATATATATATATATATATATATATATATATATATATCCCTTTACATGTGTTTTCATGGCGAACACAGGGCTTAACCAAATTTTTTTCTTTCATTCGTATGAAGCTGAAAAAAATAAAAATGGAAAATATTTCTGTTTAGAAGCTTAAGATTTTTTTATTATTCTTTTTAGAGATTTTTGGGTTTATGGGGATAACATACAAAATATTTAAGAAATTCTTACTGCATATCCACTGTATACATTTTACGTAATTTTATGTGTTCTTTTTCTATTTTATATTATAGTAGATTAATGGAAAAGGTGTATTTTATGTTGTAGAGTCATTTTACAAACATTATTTCGCCTTATATTGTTCAAAAACTTCATTATTTTAAATTATTAAATATTTTTCTATTAGTATAATGCATTTTTAAAGCGTGCCGCGTGCAGCGCCGCTCTGGTGAGGAAATCTCGCACATACAAACTATAATCACTAAGGAAGCGCCATTTTCTTTTTAGTCGGATAGGGCTGACTATAACGCATTCAACAGAATTATTAATAATTATTATATTTCAAAAGTGAGGTTATGTACATGTCAACACTGATGTTATAAGTCGGCCATCTTGAAAACGTAACTTACAAGAGTTTTCTACTGTTTTCGACGTATATTACGTCAAAAACGTATTATACGTAGAAAATACTCGAGTTACGCGTAACTGGCCAACCCTGCAGTCAGGGCAGTCAGGGCGAGCAGTGCCCATCACTAGGTTGAGCTGATCCCTCACCAGGGATGGGTACGTATAATACATCACGCATATTACATGGTTTGCGGCATGTATATTAATTACTACGTATATAGACCATTTTACCTAACTATCGGAACTTTACTTGCGCATGTGCGACTGCCATGTGCACCCGGCGTTGTATGAAAGTTGCGCTCATATTTTGTAAAAAGGTATACAATTGTACCTTTTGTCGAAGTGAAATCACACGAAGATGATGTTCTGGGTGCGAAATTGAGCAAGTGTGAATTGGAAAAACATAGTTTTTCTCAATTGAGAGGCTGGTTAAGTTGCCGGAAGCAACCTCATAGTGGTAAAAAAGCTGAACTTGTAAACAGGTTTGTAGTAGATTAAGGTTCTCATATTATTAAATTTTAATTATATTATTGTGATTGCAATAAATATTGAAGGTAAAAGACAGGATTTGAGTATTGTAATTGTTTTAAAATAAAATTCAAGGTGTTTCAGGAAGAAAAATTGTAAACAATAGTTATTGTATAATGCGTTGTTTCAAGGCCGCAATTTTCGGAAAATGCAAAATCTGTTATAAAAGAATATATAGTTTGGAAGAATATTTTCAAATTTTTGAATTTCAGTCAAAAATATTAATTAAATTAAATTAGAAAGTTGACAATATGCAAAAATATTGCAAATAAATAAAGTTCATAATACATTGAAAACGTAATAAAAACAAAAATGCACACTTCGTGCTTGCATGCAACATTATTATTGTTACTGTAATTTATTATTATAAGTTGTCATAATATAATTTAATATATATTCAACAATATAATTGCAGTGTAAAGGAATCCATACTTACAACTATCACTTTTACATGAGCCGTACATATAGCCGTACACACACTTTCTAAATTTCTTTTGCATTGAAATTCATTTTCACTTTGAAATTTTTTTCAACGACTTGTCACAATTGTTTAAAAATTAAAGAAAATTGTTTTCACTGTGTTCAATGAGCAAAACTGATCGCAACAACTGGGTACAACAGAAAGCACATTGCACATGCGCAGTAAACTTTCCCATAGGTAAAATGGTCTATTACGTTCTTCGTTTCCTACACATGTATGTTACATTTGATCACGTGACTATATGGGCGGGATTTTTTAATTCGTTATCATAAAAATACCCAATTGCCTTACAGAAACAACTAATGTTGAGCAATTAATTAATTATTCGTCATTATTTATCACTGTCCTAAATAAATATTTAAAAAAAAATAATATACGTGTTTATTGTATCTCATAATCCGCAACGTTTTCGAACATGTGGAACATGAGTATAAGTACGACAACGTGGTATCCTAAGTAAACTGATCCTTGTTATTTACTTTTATTTTTGTGCGCTTAAAATTTATATCTTTTCATGGGATATTGGCTATCCTTGATTTATTTTTGTTTAGCATCATTTTAGAAAACAATTTAATGATCAGGAACAGTGCTACAGATGTCAGGTCTTCAGGTACACATAAGCCATCTTTGATATGTATTATACATAGTTTTCTACAATTTTCTACGTATAACGTCGTTTATGTATAATGTGGTAATACCTGACCTGACCGGTAATGTTCAGTCATGACGGTAAAAGTTGGTAAAACGCGGTCAGACCCAAATATCTCCAACAGGAAAGTTTTTTTTATACAAAAAAGTGGTTTAGTTGTTAGGAGATCCCGTATGCTAAACTTTTACAAATAGTTCTTCGGTGCTAAATGTTGCAGTTATTCTCAAAGTTATAAAAATGCAAAAAAGCTGAGCATAGCAGACGACACTGTGGACAGTTTCGCGCGAGTTTCGAGGGGAATTTGAAAATGACACTTTACAAATTGACAAATTACATTGAAAATCTGTTGCATTTATTAAGTAATATTTTTAAAATAATATTTAGTAGTGTGCTAAGTTATTTTTAATATCATTTCAATGAATATAACACTTAAACATTAAGTTAAGTACTGTGTATCGTATAGGTTATATTTCCTAAATGAAAATACTGTTTTTTTGTCTTTAAATAACATAAAATTGATAAATAATTATTATGAATTTAGATTTATGAGTAATTTGTGTAAATAATGTATTATTTGTATTGTCATTGTTACCATTTTTAATTATAATAATTGCCTTATTGAATTTCGTCACATATAAATAATAACAAATAATAAATTATTTACACAAATTACTCATAAATCTAAATTAATAATAATTATATATTAATGTTAATTTATTTAAAGACAAAAAAACAGTATTTTCATTTAGGGAATATAACCTATACGATACAAAGTACTTAACTTAATACTTAAGTGTCACATTCAATGAAATGGTATTCAAAATAACTTAGCACACTACTAAATATTATTTTAAAAATATTGCTTAGTAAATGCAACAGATTTTCAATGTGATTTGTAAATTTGTAAAGTGTCATTTTCAAATTCTCCTCGAAACTCGCACGAAACTGTCAAAAGTGTCGTCTGCTATGCTCAGCTTTTTGGAATTTTTATTACTTTAAGAATAACTGGAACATTTAGAACCGAAAACCTTTTTGTGCAAGTTTGGTATAGGGTATGTCCTAAAAACTGAACCACTTTTCTGGATAAAAAAACCTTTTCTGGTGAAAATATTTGGGTCTGACCGCGTTTTACCAACATTTACCATCATGACCGATCAGGATTGGTCATGACTGTGAAATACCGAGCAGCGCCCATCACTACTCGAGTGACGCGGCACTGCACAACCCTGTTCCCCACTAAGGAATACATGATCCAGCAAGCTATAGCGAGGCGCACTCACATTTGCACAGCGCACAACGCATGGAACACAAGGTTCTCGACCAATCACAGGGCTCCATTTCAATCCCTGTGATGTCTCGCCACTTGGTGTATGAGTAGTGATGGGCACTGCTCGGCCTGACTGTGGTAATACCTGACCTGACCGGTAATGTCCGGTCATGACGGTAAATGTTGGTAAAACGCGGTCAGACCCAAATATCTCCAACAGGAAAGATTTTTTTATAGAAAAAAGTGGTTTAGTTGTTAGGACATACCCTATGCTAAACTTGTACAAAAAGTTTTTCGCTTCCAAATGTTCCAGTTATTCTCAAAGTTATAAAAATGCGAAAAAGCTGAGCATAGCAGACGCCACTTTTGACAGTTTCACGCGAGTTTCGAGGGGAATTTGAAAATGACACTTTACAAATTAACAAATTACATTGAAAATCTGTTGCATTTATTAAGTAATATTTTTAAAATAATATTTAATAGTGTGCTAAGTTATTTTGAATAACATTTCAATGAATATGACACTTAAATATTAAGTTAAGTACTGTGTATCGTATAGGTTATATTCCCTAAATGAAAATACTGTTTTTTTGTCATTAAATAACATAAAATTGATATCTAATTATTATGAATTTAGATTTATGAGTAATTTTTGTAAATAATGTATTATTTGTTATTATTTGTATTGTCATTGTTCCCATTTTTAATTACAATAATTGCCTTAATGTATTTCGTCACATATAAATAATAATAAATAATAAATTATTTACACAAATTGCTCATAAATCTAAATTCATAATAATTAGATATCAATGTTATTTTATTTAAAGACAAAAAAAAACAGTATTTTCATTTACGGAATATAACCTATATGATACACAGTACTTGACTTAATGTTTGAGTGACATATTCATTGAAATGATATTCAAAATAACTTAGCATACTAATAAATATTATTTTAAAAATATTACTTAGTAAATGCAACAAATTTTCAATGTAATTTGTAAATTTGAAAAGTGTCATTTTCAAATTCTCCTCGAAACTCGCGCGAAACTGTCAAAGTGTCGTCTGCTATGCTCAGCTTTTTGGAATTTGTATTACTTTGAGAATAACTGGAACATTTAGACCCGAAAAACTTTTTGTGCAAGTTTAGTATAGGGTATGTCCTAACAACTAAACCACTCTTCTCTATAAAAAAACCTTTTCTGGTGGAAATAATTTGGTCTGACCGCGTTTTACCAACATTTACCGTCATGACCGGTCAGGATTGGTCATGACTGTGAAATACCGAGCAGCGCCCATCACTATGTATGAGAACACGTTCAAACCGCGCGACGTACAACGGCCACCATCTCGGTTACCATCCCTGTAAAAAGGAGAGCATTGAAGTAGATTCTATGGCATTGAAAAAATCGTACACTTTAATGCCTATAAATCCAAACAAATTCCGTTTTTGTCCGAATGCGCTTCATGGCATTAGACAGTTTTCGTTCGAATCATTTTGAATCACACAAAAAAAGTATGGCATTAAAGTGGCTTCTTTGTGATGCCGTTGATTTAATGCCATTAAATGCACTTGAATGACCGTATCAGTTTAATGCCATGCAATCCCTTCAGCGATCGAAGGCATAGAATGGAACCAATGCCGTTCAATGCTGTTGAATTACCAAATAAGTCGAATGCCATTTAATGCTTTTTCCGACCAGATATATCGAATACAATCAATGCATTCGAATACCGTTAAATCAACATTCGGACAAAAACGGAATTTGTGTTGATTTATAGGCATTAAAGTGTACAATTTTTTCAATGCCATATAATCCACTTTAATGCTCTCCTTTTTACAGGAATGGAAACGCATGTAGACGCCTTGCTAGAATGATTCAAATCATTTTGCGTTATGATACTCATTATTAAGAGGAGGTTTTCTGGAACGTAGATGATAAAAAGTAGATAATAAGATAACAAATTAAAAGGAGGTGTTTCGGGTTTCAATCGTGTGCAAAAATACGAATCTTGCCGACGTTTTTTGAACATTGCAGTTCACGATGCCTCTCTACGATGCCTGTGATTGGCCAGAGCGCCCCACCGCGGGCGCTCGTCGGACTTGATTGGTCAATCAATTCATTTTGGAAAAACTCGGGAGGACGGAAAGCCAAATCCGATTGGTATTATATCCATTGTTGTTTTGTCAAATGAAATGCTCTGTCCTGTTTCGATATGATGCTTAGCTAGTGCTGATTGCGTGAAATGTTTTATCCTGACTTTACTCTCACGTTCCTTCACACGTTGGCTCACCGCCCTCCCGGTTTGTCCAATATAGACTTTGCCACAAGAGCAAAGGATTTTATATATTCTCGGATCACTGAGAGGTGCCTTTTTGTCTTTCAGCTTGTTTAAATATGGTTTGGTTGTTGTGTTTGTTGAGAATTCTTCTTATTTATTCTGTGATACCTTGGATGTAGGGTAGGATGGTGGTCGTTTTTCGCTGTTTTTCTTTAGTAGGCTGTGTTGACTTGTTTTTTTGAGTGTATTTTATTGCTTTATCAATTTGTTTGTTTGTGTAATCGTTCTGTATTAGGATTTGTTTAACATTTTGTAATTCCTTTTGTGAGTTATCTTTATTTGTTATGGAGACAGCTCTGTATACAATGGAGTTGATGACCGATTGCTTTTGAGATTGATGGTGGTGGGAGGAGGCATGTAGGTATCTGTTTGCATGGGTGAAACGGTGAACGGGCCCTGCAAAAAAAGATTCATTTAAAATCGATTGACTGCAATTCAAAAATAAAATCGTCAATCGACAATTTTGGTGAAATGCAATTCAAGTCAAATATGGTGAATTGCATTTAATATCCAGTTGTTAAATCGCAATTGTAAAATTTGTCAGTCAATTGAATCGAATGTCTGGAACTGCAGTGAATTGTAGATATGCAATAGAACCAGTGTGCAGTCTATTGCACTGTATTGTTTAGCAAGCCAATGAACCGTCTTTTGGATTTAATTGACGACTTTCAATTGAAAAAGAATTTTGTAAATGGTTTTATATTATCCAATAGAGGTTAATGTAAAAATGGAGACTGGTCATGCGATGCATCTAATTGCATTGAATTGCACATAAATTTATAGACCGGAATTGTTTTTAATTGGAGTTTTGCAATCAAATTTTAATTTATTGAATAATAAAATAATGCGTTAATAAATAGTATAGTATAGTAAATATTGATTCTTTAATGGGAATAAAAAGTGACTTTGGACATAAATTAACAATATAATACAAATAATATTTATCGAATTTTGTTGACTTAAAGTACTTATTAAAACTAATTCAATATTTAATAAATAAAGTAAAATATTTCGAAACCGGTTTTCAAAAAAAGACTTGATTGGCCAATCAAGGCCAATCAAGTTCGACCAGTCCCACGGTGAGGACTGTCGAGAAGTGAATTGCAATATTGCAGTTCACTTCTCGACCAATGAACATATGTTCATGAAATGTCGGCAAGAATCGTAGTTTTGCACACGATTGAAACCCGAAACACCTCCTTTTAATTTGTTAAAATGAATCACCGTGAAAGCATTAAATATATTATTAAAGAACTCTAAGAGTTTTTTTTACTAAAACTAACACATTTAGTAAGCTCAGGTCTTCTCAAGCTAAGCTACTAATATCTTTAGCTTTCTTGAAACGATGCAGGGACATCATTCAAAATTCTTACGATTGAAAAACCATTTGGGAACATCTAAATCCAAATCAATTCGTTTCCTATCAAACACTCTCATAAAATTTGACAACTTACTTCCAGTAAGATACACACCACTAACTAACACAGTAAAAAATATCTCTAATCATCCTCTCAGCAATTAAATGATTTCAGCCTTATCTAAAGGACATAATTTTGCAGCAGCTCTCTCTAAAATCCCGAAAGAAAAAATCATCAGTAATTTGGAATCCACAATATATACCCTTCCACCTGAAAAAGTAAATTATATACGGTGTAGGATGGCCAACATCTTACGTCAAGCTCAACTTCCCTCCTCAAACTTAACAAAACAGGAAAAAAACAGCATTTAAAGAACTCAATCGGAATAAAGACATCATAATATTATCCGCAGTCAAAGGCAACACAAGAGTAATAATGAATAAAGAAGACTATAACAAAATCATGGACCTTCTAACTGACGATACATATAAATTTTTTTAAAAAGACCCCACAAAAACAATAGCCAGCAAAAAAAACCCTTATAAAAGACTCTAAACTTGACAGCAAACAATATCTAAATTAATACCTACTAATCCCATCTCTCCGAAACTTTACGGACTCTAAAAAAATCCACAAAAACAACAAATTCACTCAGACCGATCGTCAGTGCAATAAACTCACCAACTTACAACCTAGCACGCTTCCTCACCAAAGAACTGAATCCTTTCACAGGAAACTATCACACACGCTTAAAACTCTGTTGACTTTATGAAAAAGATACAACAGATTCACATTCAACCCCAAGACATCCTACTGAGATTCGACTTAGTATCTCTCTTAACGAAAGTATACCAATCTCTGATATAATCGATGTTATTGAATCCTTTGCAAACTTCACCTCCGATCTCATACCTTTGATAGAACACTGTCTCAATAATACTTACTTCTCTTTCAATAACCAATTCTACGAACAAACTTCAGGAACAGCAATGGGATCTCCAATCTCACCTGTAACAGCGAACATCTTTATGGAACATCTAGAAACTAAAATCTTCAACCAATCCAAGCTTAAATCGGAATTTTGACGCCGTTACGTTGACGAAACTTTTGTCATTTGTAGACATGGACTAGATGATCTACACAAGTTTTCCGATTTCATCAATCGACTACACCCTCCCTAGTAGCAAGATAACTGCAGACTGGCGCAAGCTGGGTGCCAGAAAAAGAAGAATCTGTTTGCAGCCTGGCGCCCGGCTGGTTCCGCTTTGGCCTGCTGTTCTGGCACCAGAGTCTGGTATAGCAGATCCTGGCCCAGACTGGTCATGATATGCACCAGACAAAATTAAAATAACGTAAAATGGTACTAAATAGGTTTCTGTAATAGTTTTAAACTATATTTCAGTCTTTTCTGGGAAAATATACTGCAGAGACGTCACAACATTCCAGGAGACATACTGAAATATTAAAAACATAACCTGTTGTCCTATAAGCTTGCATGTTTGGTCATACTTGTGAATCGTTCAAATTTCCGATTGCTAGATTTTCAATTTCATTATTTATATTCTACATTAATTACTAGTGTTTAAACTAAATACCAGAATCTGGTTCCTTTATTCACCAGATTCTGTTTTTCGTCTGGTCTGATAATTTCTCACGCCAGTCTGGTCGACTAGAGCAGTGGTCGGCAAACTTTTTGCTCACTCAGGCTCACTGTCAGGCCCGTCCCGGCTTAATTTTTTCTACTACTTTTCGTTCTATTCACGGACCTCAGCATGGGTGAGCTTTCTCCAGCAAGGGTCTTTTGTCTACAGGCAAGTCAAAGTAAGGAAATTTAAAAACTTTTAATTTTTCAACTAGCGATTTGAAAATAGCATAATCAGCATTTACAAATTTTTCCGATTCCAATGATATATTACTTGCCTAGACAAGTTGGAAATTTGAAGGAGTTTAATGTCAAGAAACTTTAGCTCAATATTCAATTTAATACTAAATACTTCTCAAATTGTCAACCTTTATAGACAAATTACATGTCGTTGGAATCGGAAAAATACGTAGATTCCAAATACATTTCCTTTCATTACATGATACATTGCCTTTCTTGGACGTACTAGTTTACAAAAAATCTGATAACACATTAGGACATGAAGTTTACAGAAAACCCACCGATACAAACAGATACCTACATGCCTCCTCCCACCACCACCCCTCTAAAAAGCATTTGGTCACCAACCTTGTGTGCAGAGCTATCTCCATAACAGATAAAGATAACTTACAAAAGGAATTACAAAACGTTAAACAAATTCTAATACGGAACGATAACAAAAACAAACCAATTGATAAAGCAATAATAAAATATACTCAAAAAAACAAGTCAACACAACCCACTAAAGAAAGAGAGAGAAAAACTACCACCATCCTACTCTATATCCAAGGTATCACAGAACAAATAGGAAGAATTCGTAACAAGCACAACATTCAAATCATATTTCAGCCACCTGCGATAATAGGACAACTTCTAAACAACTCTCAAGATAAAAAGGCACCATGCCGATGACACGGCACTGGGCCGCCAGTGCCGTTTCAGTGACTGTTTTTGCTGATTTCGGCACCTAAACGGCACTCATAGACCGTAAGCCCATGGCATAAATGGTGTAATTACAGTCCCTGTAAAAAGGAGAGCATTAAAGTGGATTATACGGCATTGGAAAAATTGTACACTTTAATGCCTATAAATCAACACAAATTCCGTTTTTGTCCGAATGTTGATTTAACGGCATTCGAATGCATTGATTGTATTCGATATATCCGGTCGGAAAAAGCATTAAATGGCATTCGACTTATTTGGTAATTCAACAGCATTGAACGGCATTAGTTCCATTCTATGCCTTCGATCGCTGAAGGCATTGCATGGCATTAAACTGATACGGTCATTCAAGTGCATTTAATGGCATTAAATCAGCAGCATCACAAAGAAGCCACTTTAATGCCATAATTTTTTTGTGTGATTCAAAATGATTCGAACGAAAACTGTCTAATGCCATGAAGCGCATTCGGACAAAAACGGAATTTGTTTGGATTTATAGGCATTAAAGTGTACGATTTTTTCAATGCCATATAATCTACTTCAATGCTCTCCTTTTTACAGGGGTTTTAAGGACAATTTTCACCTGACAGGTTCAACTTAGGATGACGAACGTAAAAATGCGTGCCTTAAAGATGACATATAAATAGCACCTGCGAATTTTCAGGCACTGAGGGGTCGTGCATAAATTACGTAACGCAATTTTCTGACAATTTTGACCCCCCCCCCTATTTAACGCTTTTTCCGACTTTTCCCTGTAGTTTTTCACCATTATGTAACACTAGGCTAGACCCCCCCCCTCCCCAAAAAAGTGTTACGGAATTTATGCACGACCCCTTATCTGGGTCAGAAAAAGCTTTCAGGCACCTTCATAGTTGCCGGAAATTCAGGTAAAATTTCTCTATATTGATTTTACAGGAAAAAGTTTCAAACAAAAGTTGGTCTGCTTCGAAAGATGCATATTTTAATTCCTATATCGTTTTTTGATAAAATTGATACATTTAGAGAAAACATCGATTAAAGAAATGCGAGAACAATCAAAAGCTGTTTTTCTGTCCAGCAAGTCATTTTTCCGAAAATTACCAAGAGAGAAAAAATACTCCCCTGCAGGTGCACTTGAACATTACTGCAAAACATTTTATTCAAATGTTTATATTTACCATGTTATGGGCATTTTTCATTATTTTTTCCATTGTTCCTTTCACCTGTTGTACCTTTAGAAATTCAAAAGGTGTTCTCAAAATGAGTACATCAATAGTGTAAGTCTTGTGTAACAAATTGGCGTCAGCTACTTTCAGGTAAAATAATGACCTATTCTCCTATAAACAATAATAAACAGAGTCACGTTCTCAGCTTCTAATTATCGTTGAAGGTTGTAATAAAGCTAAATATTATTCTAAAAAATTAAATAACAAAATCGCTTTACTTTCACATTTACATTATTTATTATTGTTAAAGTTTATACTTTATCCGTTGGAATTTATTCGATCTTTGTTACCGTGACGAAAGTCAATTTCCCGGACGCAGCATGGGGTCGTCTCAGATTTTTCGACGGCCACTGGCGTAGGCTTAGACGCTTACACTGCTTGTAGCAGAAGTTTCACTACAAATTCTTCGTGGCGCATTTTTAATGCAATTATATAATATACATTCAGAGGTGTCAATATGCTACTTCGAAATACAAGGTAATCGAGATTGTGAATGCGACAGGTAACTCCAAGAAAATCGAAAAATTAATTTTGTGTTCAAGATCGCGTTGAGGATTTATCCATTTTTTCGAAATTCGTCTTTTTTGGTTGAAATGAACAATATAGTGGAATTTTTTCTTCTTTCTTGTGTCGAAATAGAGCGCTTCCGATCCAAAATGTATCTTTTTTGTGAAAAATTTCATTTTTTCGGTTGAAAGTTCAACTATTTCGGTAGAAAATGAATCTCATTTTGTTCTGGATTCAACTATTTTGTTGAAAATTGGTCTTTATTTGTTGACTTCAACTGTAATTGACTTCCAATTAAAATATTTTGAAGTTAAGTAATGTTAAGTATTACATTTTCCCCGGAGAATTCATCTGTTTCGGTTGTAAATGAAATTAATTGCTTACCCTTCTAGAAATAATTAATTCAAAACAATTCAGAACGATAGAAAGAAATTTGAATTGTTTCTAATCGTGTTTCTTAATCGTGTGTGCACATTTGTGAAAGATTGAGTGTTGCAAAGTTTCAATCGTTCCCAATTGGGCCAATTGGTAGTAGAATTTTGAGGTTATGAAGTGGGAATTAGATGACAGCATTTTCGTCTCGCGGGAATTATTTGAAAACGTTTATTTACTTTTTTTCGAGGCAACACATTGTAAGCAATATGTTCATGAAAAAAATTAAATAAGTGTTTTGTAATAATTTCTGCGAGCTGAGAGTGCTGTCATCAACAAATTTTGCCAATGAGTTAAAGTTTTTTCATCAAATTATTCATTTCATTGTCTATAACTTTACATAAAAAACATGTAATTTATTAAATAAATTACTCAAAATATTTTAGGTACAGAAAATTAAAATTAATTGAAAGTAAAGCTATTCACATTCTTCCTCATCTTATGATATCCTACGGATATTAGCATTTTCACTTGTCACTTCGTCAACCTCTGTAATTTGTGGAAAATTTGACTTTTTTTGTAAAAAAATAATCTTTATGGTTGAAAATTCATCTTTTTGTCATAAAATTCAACTATTCTTTTTCTTTGAATGTTTTTTGGTTGAAAATTCTTTTTTTTTATGAAAATGTGACTACTATTCCAGTGGCTTTCGTTTCCGGTACCGATCGCGATTGTTGGTGATTTTTGTGGTGCTAACTTTTTGGCTTTGGTGAAGGGAAATAGGGAGTGTGAGAGGAGAAAGGGCGGTGAGTCGAGTGTTTAAGGACTAAGGAATAAGTGAGAGTGAAGGGGTTGGTATAAGGGTGGTGAATGATATATAATTGTCAAAAGTGGAAGAGAAGGATTTTGAGATTAGGAACGGTTGTGAAAAGTGGTGTGTTTTAACGCGGGTTGAGGGACAGGTGAGCGTGAGGGTTGGATGAATGAGAAGAGACAGTTATTTAAGAGTGGTGAGTTATAGATCTAGATTGGACGATTTGCATGGGGGATTGAAAGCGAGGGAAAAGAAAACGTGACGTAGGAAAGAATACGCGGCAGAATGCCGGTTACACGAAGTCCAGGAAAAACAGAGAGAGGGCAGCAGGAGACGGATACAGAGAGAGGGTCGAGAATTAGCAGCGAATGTAGGCAAGAGAATGAGGCGAGCGCGAACATCGAAGGTAGCATTGGTAAGGGCGGGGGGAAGAGACGGTAGCAAGCAAACAAGGCAGACCGACGAACCTACAAAGACTACAAAGAGCGCACAGTTTGAACAGTACGAACGCGAAGGGCTTTTTTGATAAGTGGCGACAACCAGCGACCACGAGTAGCGAAGGGGAGCAGTCGGAGGATAATAAAAGGGTTAGAGACCAGTTAGATGAGGAAGGGGAAAATGAGAAAGCGCTCAAGAAGATTAGGCAGAGAACACCACCTGAAAGGGGGTGAGGGGGGAGTAGTTTAGAAGGTCTCGAGAAACTCATCAGAGGCCTCAGAGAGGAAACCTGCAAAGGTTTTGACAGAGCGAGGACGCATAGGGAAGAAGTCAGGGAGGGAGTGAAAAAAATGGAAAGAAATGGGAGGAGTGGGATGCTCTGTGGAAGGCCGAGAAAGAGGAGGTATTTAGGAAACTGGATATTATAGAAAGTAAACAGATAGAGAGTGAGAAAGAAAGGAGAGCTGAAATGAGTTTGCTTGAGGAGAGGGTCAGGAAACTAGAATGCGAAAGTGAAAAGAAGGAAGAGGTGGGATTAGGAGACGTAGTCAAGGGGGATGATAAGAAACTGCAGGAAGAAAATGAGAGAATGCGCATGCGGCTGAATGAAATAGAAGTAGGACTAGAAGGAGAAGAGAAAATGAAAAGAAAGCGAAACATAGTAATTAAAGGAATGACAGTAGAAAGCGACTCGGGAAAGCAAGAAGTGGAGAAGCTGATGAATGATATTGGGGCTCAGGTGAGAGTGGAGGCAGTGAAGGTACTGGGGAGAAAGACAGAAGGGAAAACAGGTGTGCTCATAGTGAAAGTGGGAAGCGAGGAAGAGAAGAGAGAAATTATGGAAAGGAAAAGGGTACTAAAGGGTAGGAATGAAAGAATTGAAGAGGACCTGACATGGAGAGAGAGAGAGAAAGAGGAAGGGGATGATTGAACGGAGAGCATGGATAGAGAGGAGGAACGGGGGTGATGTTTGGATGGGGAAAGACAGGTTGTGGGTGAATGGGATGAAGTGGATCTGGGACGAAGAGAGAGAAGAGCTGAGAGCAGAAGGATCGATACTTGAGAGAAGAGTAAACGAAGGTAATGAGAGTAGGAGAGACGGGGCCGGGTTTCCACCAGAGAAGAAAAACTGAGCACGGGAAGGAGGAGGGGGGAGGACAAAAAGAGAGGAGTGAGTGTGGCTTTCTGGAATGTGCCAGGGCTAAAAAACAAGAACGAGGGGTTCTGGGAGGCTATTGGAAAATGGGACGTGGTAATGCTGAGTGAAACGTGGGTGGATGAAAAGGATTGGAAGGGCTTGAAACGAAAGTTGCCGAAGGGTTATGTATGGACAATGCAAGAAGCAAGGAAAGAACATGAGAAGGGAAGAGCGATGGGAGGCATGGTGTCAGGGGTTAAAAAGGAGCTGATGAGAAATGAAAGAGTGGAAGAGCGAGAAGAAAAGCTGGAGGGCGTGATGGTGAGAAGAATAAAGGTAGGATGGAGAGTATTAAGGGAATGGATGGAGGAAAGGAATGAAGAGTTGGTCTTGATAGGAGGAGACTTGAACGCGTGGACAGGAGAGTTAGGGGGGGGGAAGATATGGGATGAAGAAAGCGAAACTTTTCGAAAAAATTCCAAGCACAGGGAGATAGTTCGGGAGGGTAAAACTCTTTTGAACCTGTTAGGAGAGGAGGGGTAGTTTATCTGCAATGGAAATATAAGGGGAGATGAAGAAGGGGAAATGACCTTTATAGGGAAAGGGGAGACAGTGATTGATTACATTCTAGCAGAAGAAAGAATAAGGAAGAGAATGGATAAAATGGAAGTAGGTAATGAAATAGGCTCAGAACACTTCCCGCTAATAGCGACATTGAAATGCTCAGGATGGAAGCGACATAGCGAAAAAAGGGTAAGAACTGGCGAAAGGAAAGTAAAATGGGTAGATGAGGGGAAGATAAATTGAGAGAATTTAAGGAAAGAATGGACAACCAGGAGATTAGAGGAATGAAAGGGGAAGACGTGGACACGCACCTTGAAAAGATAAAAGAACTAACCGCGATGATAAAAGAAGAGGTAAGGCCAAGAGAAGAGGAGGGAATAAAGAGGGGATGGTGGGACGCAGAATGTAAGGAGAGTAAAGTTAGAATGAAGGAAAATGTAAAAAAGTGGAGAAAAGGGGAGATAGGGGAACAGGAATATAATAGGAGAAAGAGAGAACATGAAAGATTGTTAAGTGATAAAAGGCAGTTAGAGAAAAGTAGGTATATGGAAGAGGTGGAAAAATCAATCAGGGAAGGGAGGGAATGGGAGGTGATCAATAGGGAACGAGGAGGCAGGAAGGGCATCAATGAGGAAATCGAGATGGATGAGTGGACCCAGTACTTTAATCGACTGTTGGGAGGAGTGGAAAATAAGGTGTTAGGTGAAAAGAGGAAGCTAATATAAGGGGAAGATGATAGCAATAATGGGATAAGTAGGGAGGAATTGAATAGAGCGATAGGGAGGCTTAAAAGAAACAAGGCAACAGGTGAGGACGATATTGAGAACGAGGCTTTGAGTTTTGGAGGAGAAAGGGTGAGAAAGGAATTGTGGGAGGTATGCAAACAGGTTTGGAGAGGAGAGGGATGGCCTAAGGAATGGAGGACAGGGTTAGTGGTGCCGATAATTAAAAAAGGAGAGGGCAAGAAGGTGGAGGAGTATAGGGGAATGACATTTATGTCGGTGGGCTACAAAATATATACGGAGATTCTCAGAAAGAGATTAGAAACGGAGGTGGAAGCGAAAGGGATTATTCCACACAATCAGACGGGCTTCAGGAAAGGGATGGGAACAGTAGACAACATCTACGTACTGAATTATCTAGTGAATAGGAACTTAGGGAGAAAGAAAGGGAAGTTAGTGGCCTTATTTGTAGACTTTAAAGCGGCATTTGACTCGGTAAACAGGAAGGTGTTATGGCAGGTGATGGAAGAGAAGGGGGTGGACGAAGAGTTGGTCGAGAGGATAAAGGAGATATTCGAAGAGACTAAGATAAGGGTGAGGATTGGGAAACAAAAAGGGGAAATTTTTTGGCGTGGAAGGGAGCTCAGGCAAGGGTGCACATTGAGCCCACTACTATTCAGTCTCTTGTTGGCAGATCTAGAGGAGAAACTGGAGAAGAAAGGGAAAGGGGAACGGCTTTGGGAAATAGCAAGGTATATTCCTTAGTGTATGCAGACGATATAGTCTTATTAGCGGATGACTAGAGAGGGATGAGTCTCATAATGAGAGTGTTCGAGGAGTATGTGAGAGATAAAGACTTAACGGTAAATGTAAATAAGACGAAGGTGATGATGTTTAGGAAGAGAAGGACAAAGGTAGAATATGAATGGAAGATGTACGGGGAGAAAGTGGAACAGGTCGAGGAATTTAGTTACCTAGGCTTCTGGTTTGAGTCGAAAGGAGGGGTTGAACTGCAGGTGAGGAGAAGGATAGAATGTGCGACTAAAGTAATGGGGCAGGTGTGGGGCATAGGGAAGAGAAGGTTTAAAGATGATTGGAAAATGAGACTGTGGATGTTTGATGCGCTGGTATGGTCAGTCCTAAGTTACGGAGTGGAGATCTGGGGATGGAAGGAGCACAAGAGGGTGAAAAGTATGCAGGAGAGATTCTTGAGATGGGTAATGGGAGTGAACTGGAGCTGTCCAGGATACATGTTGAGGGAGGAATTAAGTAAAAGTAAAATGGTTAGTAGAAAAATGAAGAGTGCATGGAACTTTGAGGAGAAACTAAAGAGGGGGGAGGGAAGCAGGATAGCACAAGCTTGTCTAAGGGAAGTAGTAAACAAAGAGACTAGGGGTAACACAGAAGGATCAAGGTGGGAGGAAGAGAGACAACAGAGGAGAAGAGAATGCGATATAAGAGCAGATGTCAGAGTATGGCAAGAGTTAGAGAATGAACTGATAATTAAGGAGGGGGAGAAAAGATGGAAAAAAATTGTGGAATCTAAGTATAACAGGTGGTATAAGGTAGTGAAGGCTGAAGGAGAACCAGAATATTTAAGAAAGATTAAAAAGGAGAGTAAATGGAACCACGTTATACGATTTAGGATGGGAGAAGGATTGAGAGAGTGTAGGTACTGGATGGATGAAGAGGAAAGAAGATGTAGAGTCTGTTATTACGAGATAGAATCATGGGGGCATGTTTTAGAGAGATGTACGGGGGATGAAACAGGTGGGGAGAGTGTGGATGACAGGATAAGGTGGATCTTGGATGGAAGTGGGCAAGGGGCAAGCTGGATGATGAGACTGGAAGAAATGAGAGAAAGTAAAGGGCCTGTAGTAGGGAAAGGCCAATCGCGTACTCCTAGTCAAGGACACTAAAGTAAATAAAGCTTGAAAAATCATGTTAACGGAAATGGTAAGAGGAAACGGAAGCCCAGGAAACTCAATAGTCAGCAAATCTCGAGAGTAATTATGTTAAGACAAAGCGATAGTAAATAAGTTAATATAAGTAGAATATTATTATTTAGGTAGTAAGTATTATTAAGGTAGTATAAGTGGTTTTGTAACGTACTGTGAAGGGAGCGGAGGCCCTCAAACCCGTAAAAGGGAGAGAATAAATACATACATACTACTATTCCAGTTGAATATTCCATAATTTTAGTTACAAATTCATCTCTTTTTTTGCACTTTCGTTTTTTAAATAAAAATTTATTTATTCATTTTTTGGTAGAACAATTATCTTTTTTAGTTGCAAATTCGTCTTTTGGTAGAAATTCATCTTCATGGTCCAAAATTCAATTATTCTAGTTAAAGATTCATCATTTCATCAAAAAATTCATCTGTCTGGTTTAAAATTCAACTATTTCAGTTAAATATTTACAATTTTATTTGAAAATTCATCACTTCGTTTGTTTGGTTAAACATTAATTTTTTTAACTTGAAATTTAATTATTTAATTTTGGTTGACAATTTATCATTTTTAGTAAAAATTATTTTTTTTTTGCTTGAAAATTCAACTATTTCAGTTGAATATTCATTGTTTAGTGAAAACTCGTATGTTTGGTTGAAAATTAATTTTTTTAATATAAAAATGTTACTATACCATTTTCGGTTGAAAATTATTATTTTTTTAGTTCAAAATTCAACTATTCGGTTGACAATTTGTCTTCTTCAATCAAAAATTCAACTATTTGTTAAAAATTTATATATTTTGTTGAAAAATTGTATTTTTTTGTACAAAATAATTCTTTTTATTTGACAATTAATCTTCTGGTTTAAAAATTCATGTTTTTGTTTGAAAATTCAAGTGTTTCAGTTAAATGTTCATAATTTTACTTGCAAATTTATTTTTGTTTGTTTAAAATTTAACTATTCAGTTGAAGATTCATAATTTTATTTAAAAATTCATCACTTTGGTTGAAAATTCAACTTTTTTGTTGAAAATCCGTTTGTTTTTTGTTGTTGAAAATTTATTTTTTCATCCGAAAGTTTAACTATTTCATTTTTTTGTAAAAAATTACTATTTTTAGTGGAAAATTTAAGTCTTTTTTAAAAATTCACTTATTTTACAATGTTTTTCTCTGTCGTGTTAAAGGATGTTCAGAATGAACGTCATGAATTAAAATAAATGTTTGCGTTTTGCGGCAAACATGAATATGTTACTTTCAGTTGACCGGGAAAATTGAAAAACTTGACCGGGAAATGACCGGAAATTATTATAAATCGTCCGCCGAATCGCCACCGTAAAAATTTCTGTGCTTGGGGAAGGAAAACCAGTTGTTGCGATGATTCCTGCATGTATTTAATACAATTTTGAACTATTTCACCTGTAAATACCACAATTTTAAATGTAAAAATAGTTTAATCTGCAACAGTTTTTGAATAGTTAAATCTCCAAGTCCATTCCTGCCAATTATTGTTAATTTATTCAACTTTTAATTACATAAAGCCTTCTGAACAATCTCATACAATACAATTACAAATTTGAAACCTTTAAAATTCAAAGATTTTAAGATTAGGCATTGCAAACCAAATTATTTGAAATATTCAAAATTGAGTATTTTAAATATTTAAAACTATAAATTTTTGAGAATTTCAAATCAAACTCATTTATAAATTCAAAATTGTTATACTGCAAGACATTTAAAAAGATTGGATAAGTTTTTCTACTAAAAATTAAAAGAATTGAATGAGTTACCTACAATTTATTTAGTCCGAGTTTCAAAATATTGGCGCCATCCTACGTTCTAATGATTCCAATCGTTTTCAATTGGGTATCCATTATTCTGAATTAGAGGTTAAATTGTCACTACAGCATTTTGATATTGCGATAATTATTCACAAGCGGCTTTTACGCTTTCGAACCAAAAAATGTCAACAATATGAATTAAAAAAAAAAGTAAATAAAAGTTTTATAATAATATAGCCGCTAAATCAAATTACTACTGCCAACTTGATAAAGACCCTATATCACTATCACATCGTTAGATGGCATGATTTTTACGTACCGTTAACCCACATACTTTCGACTCTTCATTCGGTATACCGCCTGAACAAACATTCTATTTTTTGTACTTGAAATTTTTGTTGAATTATTAAAAGTTTAATTTCCAACCTATAAACACGTGGGCGTCATGTGTGTTACAAACGAAAACTGCAGAGGACGCACTGCAGGTAAGTGCATTTACTCAATTCAAACCCGATTGGGAACAATTGACACAATTAGCAACAATTTAAACCGATTCAACTTTTGATCACTCTTAATCGTTATGAATCGTGTCCAATCGATTATTTCTAGAAGGGTAAGAAATGATGCGTTCCTTTAAACTTTCCACTACATTGGTACAAAGTTTAACTGTTTGGTTGAAAAGTATTTCTTTTGTTGAAAAATGATATTGTTAGTTTGATCATGCAACTGCTTTGAAGAAAATTACTCTCCTTCCCTTGAAAATTCAACAATTTAGTAGAAATTTTTTTCGATTCTTGGTTAAAAATTCGGCTTGTTCGTTTCAAAATTTATCTCTTCTGGTAAAAAGATCGCATTTATTTTGGTTGAAAATTCAAGCATTTTCGTCGAAAATTAATCTCACTTTTACTTAAGTAACAGTGATTGGTTTGTTCTATGTATAGGAAATTCAAATATTTCGGTACAAAATTGAACTCGTTTCAAAATTCATCTCTTCTGGTAAAAAGATCGCATTTATTTTGGTTGAAAATTAAATTATTTTTGTCGAAAATTAATCTCACTTTTACTGAGGATTCGGATTTTTTTTACATTTCTCTTTCCTAGAGACTTTATTCTGTAATCACCTTGTTTATACGACATTAATTTTCTGTATTTAAGAAATGTCACTTGCTTCTGTTTGGCTGAAAGGATAATGTGATGACCCACCAACATTTTTATCTTTATATCCTGATAATGCCAATAGAATATGCAAGTCGTTTCATTTTTTATTTTTTTAACATCCACTACATCAGTTTTGGAAAAAAATATTACATGACTATAATTTTTAACAAAAATTCGGCTGAAATGACTTACTCCAGGATCTTTCCTTACTCTAGGATCTTTTAATGACTTCTTTTCATTAATATGGTAAAGAATTGACATAAGGGAAATTTTTACTTCGTTTTTTATACAATGTAATAGTTTTTTATGTCTTCCCTGCAAGAAACGTAAAATTCAAAAGTATTGTTTCGCATTCACGATTTGTTTCCGTGAAGTCTGTTATGTGTCAGTTTCGCATTGGAGGTTAGCCGAAAACGTTTAAATGCGATACTTCTTATATAACATTAAATTCCTGAATGCGTTTGAATACGAAAGATAAACATTTTTGCACGCAATGCTTTTTAATGCGAGACTTCACATTCGTTTTAGTGCTTTCTAATGCGACCGAATGAGATAAAATTTCAGAGCGAAATGAAAACTTTTTAAATCGAGAGTTCGCATTACCTTGAATCCTTTTGAAAGCGAAAGAATGAGACACATTTTTTGAGCGAGGTAAAAACTTTTCAAAGCTAAAGTTCGCATATGTTTAAATACTTTTGAATGCGATAGAATGAGACGAAATTTTTTATCGAGTGAAAACTTTGTAATGCGAGAGTTCGTACTGGTTTGAATACTTTTCAATACGAATTAATGATTGAAATGTTTCGTTTGAGTGAAAACTTTTTAATACGAAAGTTCGAATTAGTTTTAATGATTTTAAATGCGATCGAATGAGGAGAATGTTGTGCGTGAATTGAAAACTTTTTAATGCGAAATGTCGCATTGGTTTATATTTTGCAAATTCCAAAAGTTATTGGAATACTTTTGAATGCGTGACCGCGGATTAAAATTTTATTCAATATTTTATAAAGTGTTTATTTATTTATTAATATTTATATATTTATTTTACATTATTTTAAAAAAGTTTTACAATAAACAGGAACCGCTTAATTAATTTTATACTTTTAAATGCGGAAGATCCACAACTGCCATCTCGCATTCGGCGTCTTCAAGTTTAATGCGAACCAATACTTTGTAATGCGAATCATCGACACTGCCGTTTCGCATTCAGCGTGATGAAGTGTAATGCGAACCAGTACGAACTAAGGTAAATGCACTGGTAATCGTCACTGCATTAGTTATCGTCAGATGGCCCAGTATTTTTCGTATAACAAGACTCGCTCTTGCCGCGTATGATAAAAGATGTCATTTTAGGTCAGTTTAAATATCCTTCTATCCAATTAGTATACTTTTCTTGTTTTAATACTTGGTTACGTGCCTGACGATAACTAACGCATTTGCATAATTTGAATTTTTATCGTGAATAAAAATTGACTCCAATCAAATATCATGAGAAGTGATCAAAATTGAGTTTTTCTATATCTGCTTTAATCGGCTAAGCCCTTTGTGTAAATGAGAATTGTGTTTTAAATACAATTATAAGCGTTCTTAATTTGCAATTTGGCTTAAGGTGACGATCACTATTGCATTTACCTTAATACTTTTAAAATATTTTTTTCGGACCAGAAAACAGAATTGAATCGCTTTCAAAATGTCAATACATTTTAATACTTTTCAATACGACGTTTTTTGCAGAGTTCTGTGTCTAGGCGATACATATTTATACGGCTGAGGAGGCCCTTCGTCGAAGGGCGAAACGTTAAAGTTTCTTAATAAATTTTGGACCAGTATACCAACAATCATAACATCTTCTAATTAATTTCTCTTTTCTAGTTGAAAATTGTACTACTTACTTCGCAGTTGAACTGCTTTGATAAAACTTCAATGTTTTTGGTTGAAGATTCCTCCCCTGCAAAAAACGTCGTATTGAAAAGTATTAAAATGTATTGACATTTTGAATGCGATTCAATTCTGTTTTCTGTTCCGAAAAAAATATTTTAAAAGTATTAATTCATACTGGTTCGCATTACACTTCATCACGCTGAATGCGAAACGGCAGTGTCGATGATTCGCATTACAAAGTATTGGTTCGCATTAAACTTGAAGACGCCGAATGCGAGATGGCAGTTGTGGATCTTCCGCATTTAAAAGTATAAAATTAATTAAGCGGTTCCTGTTTATTGTAAAACATTTTTTAAATAATGTAAAATAAATATATAAATATTAATAAATAAATAAACACTTTATAAAATATTGAATAAAATTTTAATCCGCGGTCACGCATTCAAAAGTATTCCAATAACTTTTGGAATTTGCAAAATATAAACCAATGCGACATTTCGCATTAAAAAGTTTTCAATTCACGCACAACATTCTCCTCATTCGATCGCATTTAAAATCATTAAAACTAATTCGAACTTTCGTATTAAAAAGTTTTCACTCAAACGAAACATTTCAATCATTAATTCGTATTGAAAAGTATTCAAACCAGTACGAACTCTCGCATTACAAAGTTTTCACTCGATAAAAAATTTCGTCTCATTCTATCGCATTCAAAAGTATTTAAACATATGCGAACTTTCGCTTTGAAAAGTTTTTACCTCGCTCAAGAAATGTGTCTCATTTTTTCGCTTTCATTTCGCTCTGCAATTTTCTCTCATTCGGTCGCATTAGAAAGCATTAAAACGAATGTGAACTCTCGCATTAAAAAGCATTGCGTGCAAAAAATTTTATCTTCCGTATTCAAACGCATTCAGGAATTTAATGTTATATAAGAAGTATCGCATTTAAACGTTTTCGGCTAACCTCCAGTGCGAAACTGACACATAACAGACTTCACATGCAGGGTCACTTTCGCTGAGAATTCATCTGTTTTGTTACAAAATGTTATTACTTGCTTGAAAAATCAGGTACAATCATTTTCTTTGGAACAACAACAATTTAGAGGACTTTTTTTCTGTCTTAGTTCCAATTTTATTTCAAAATTTGTCCTTTTTTGTGAAAAAACTTTTTTTCTTCAAATTTTCAAAGAAAAAATCTTTTTTTAACCAAAGCAAATTTTGGTTCAATTTATTATTACATTCTCATCATAATGAGAAGGTATTGATCTTATCTGAACACTGAGTTTTGTGGATTCCATCAAATTACGACGGTCTCTGTCACAAAAATTAATTTTTCGATTTTCTTGGAGTTACCTGTCGCATTCACATTCTCGATGACCTTGTATTTCGAAGTTAGCATATTGACACCTCTGAATGCATATGTGACGTGCGGCGAAGAAAGGGGGCTTACTCTAAAAAAATCGAAATCGAGGTTTTTACACCTTTCGATAGTTTTTGAGCTGCTCTTTTTAATGAAACCATCGAAAAAAAATTCCGAGCGTTATTATTGCTAATAATTGAGTTGATAGGTACCCAAGAAATCGGGCTTTCGCTCAAGAGCTCGAGATCCCGTGAAACACCTCCCACCACTCACCACTGCACATTTGCGTCTCATTTATACCCCGTCCGTGAGCGGCGCCGTTATATGCGGAGAATGGAGTGGTAAGTGGAGAGGGAAGATTTCGTGCGTCTTCCCTCTCTCCTAAAAGTCGCGTCTATCGGGTCGACTTCGATCGCTCGCCCTGAAAAATGTCACTTTTCAGAGTAAGCCCCCTTTCTTCGGCGCACGTCACATATTATATAATTGCATTAAAAATGCACCACGAATAATTTGTAATGAAACTTCTGCTACAAGCAGTGTAAGCGTCTACGCCTACGCCAGTGGCCGTCGAAAAATCTGAGACGACCCCATGCTGCGTCCGGGAAATTGACTTTCGTCACGGTAACAAAGATCGAATACATTCCAACGGAAAAAGTATAAACTTCAACAACAATAAATAATGTAAATGTGAAAGTAAAGCGATTTTGTTATTTAATTTTTTAGAATAATATTCAGCTTTATTACAACCCAGTTGAAAATTCCTGTACAGGAACCTCGAAGGATCCTGTACATGTTCCTGTACACGAACCTGCACACGAACCTGTACAGGTAATCTTGACGGTTCCTGTGCAGGAATTTGGCGAAGGAAACTGTACATGATCCTGCAAAGGAACAGTGCACAGAAACGTGCATAGAATCCTTTAAAGAAAGCCGTCAAAGGAACCTTTAGAAGGATCCTGTTCAGAAACACGTATAGGGTCCTTTACAGAAAGCCATTTCGAAAACTGATGTCGCTTACAGCTATAAACTTGCCTTCCTTTTATTCCCTTATAGAACCAACTCACTATCGAGAGAGCCAAGCTACCAGCGAACTCTCGCGGATTAGTTCCCATGCGAGTTCATGTATAGGATCCTGAACATGTTTCTGTATATGAACCCACACCTCAATTGACTCTGTGAAGGAACCTGTACGGGACCATTAAAAGGTTAGCTTGTATATAGGTTCCTTTGCAGGATCATGTACAGTTTCCTTCTCCAAATTCCTGCACAGGAACCGTCAAGATTACCTGTACAGGTTCATGTGCAGTTTCGTGTACAGGAACATGTGCAAGATCCTCCGAGGTTCCTGTACAGGAATTTTCAGCTGGGAACCTTCTACGGCAATTAGAAGCTGAGAACGTGACTCTGTTTATTATTGTTTATAGAAGAATAAGTTATTATTTTACCTGAAAGTAGCTGACGCCAATTTGTTACACAAGACTTACACTAATGATGTACTCATTTTGAGAACACCATCTCTTGAATTGCTAAAGGTACAGCAGGTGAAAGGAACAATGGAAAAAATAATGAAAAATGCGCATAACATGGTAAATATAAACATTTGAATAAAATCTTCCTTAGTTATGTTGAAGTTCTACATGTACACAAATTTTCCTGTAATTACACCATTTATGTCATGGGCTTACGGTCTACCCTGCTAAAAATTTCGGATTCCGAAATTGGTCCGAATTTATCCGAAATCAATCCGATTCACGATATTTTTCTGAAATATGTCCGATCTAATCCGAAAACTGTACGAAACAGTCAGAAATTTATCTGATTATATACGGAGTTTGTCCGGACCATAAATTTCGACTCCGGAAAATGTCCGATTTGATCCGAAATTAGTCCGGAATTCAAAACCTGAAATTATTTTCGTTAAACTAAAAATGAAAAATAGTCTGGTCTAATCCGAAATTTATCCGAACCTAAACTTTCACTCCCGAAAGAGTCCGACTTGATCCGAAATTAGCCCGGAACTCAGTACCTGAAATTATTTTTGTTAAAGTAAAGCCGGAAAATCGTCCGCTTAAATCCGAAATCCTTCCGGTCAAAAACATTGACTCCGGAAATATTCCGATTCTATCCGAAATTAATCCACAGGTTTAAGTTGTAATTCGGTGAAATTAAAGTGAAAACGGAAAAGCGTCCGATTAAATCCAAAATCTCTCCGGTCTGAAACATCAACTCTGGAAATAGTCCGATTCTATCCGAAATTAATCAGTAGGTTTTAGTTGTCATTCGGTGAAATTAAAGTGAAAACGGAAAATCGACCGCTTAAATCCGAAATTCTTCCGGTCAAAAACATGTACTCCGGAAGCAGTCCGATTCTTTCCGAAATTAATCCGCAGGTTCAAGTTGTCATTCGGTGAAATTAAAGTGAAAACGGAAAATCGTGTGATTAAATCCGAAATCTTTCCTGTCTAAAACATCAACTCCGAAAATAGTCCGATTCTATCCGAAATTAATCCGCAGGTTTTAGTTGTCATTCGGTGAAATTAAACTGAAAACGGAAAATCGTCCGCTTAAATCTGAAATTCGTCCGGTCAAAAACATCGACTCTGGAAACAGTCCGATTCTTTCCAAAATTTATCCGCAGGTTTTAGTTGTAATTAGTGAAATTCAAATGAAAACGGAAAATCGTCCGATTAAATACGAAATCTGTCCGGTCTAAAACATCAACTATGAAAATAGTCCGATTCTATTCAAAATTAATCCGCTGGTTTAAGTTGTAATTTCGTGAAATGCAAGTGAAATCGGAAAATCGTCCGCTGAAATCCGAAATTCATCCGGTCTAAAACATCAACTCCGGAAATAGTCCGATTCTATCCAAAATGTATCCGCAGGTTTAAGTTGTAATTTGGTGACATTCAAGTGAAAACGGAAAATACTACTGCATAGCAGGGCGTATCGAAAAAATTAAATATTTTGCTTTCGTTTTTGGGCAGGGGCGTCAGAAAAAACCCACAAAAGCGATAATGGAACTTCGAAAACAAACAAAAATAATGAGAATTTCGATAAAGACGAGAATAGTAACACGGAAAATGATGAGGAAAATAATGAGCTTTTGAACAAGGATGAGGATAATTGAAGGGACGGATCGAAGAACATGGGACGTGCGCGTGATGGCTTGAAAGTGCCCTTGAACGCTATGCAATCTCCCGACAATCCCGCTTGTCCCGTTCGCCCGTGTTTACATTAAGAAAAGGTACAAATCGTTGATTCTCAGAGAACTTGCAGTGAGAAAGTTGTTCCGTAGGGAGTAACGAATAAATCTGCGCAAGGAGCATATTATTTCGTTTTGTATATCACAAGATATCACGAGTTCATTGGCTTGCGAAACAATTCAGTGCAATAGACCGCACTCTCCCAGATACCCGGTAAGAAGGCTTGAATAGAATAGGATTGAAAAATGCATTTCCTGTGAATACCTGATTTTCCCTTCGTTCTCTTATATCAGAAACAGTATTAGAAAGAAGCAACTGCTATTCCTGTCAATACACTTTGAAAAATATAATTTTCTGGCTATCTCTAATACTGACTTGAATCAATCGAATTTACATACAATTTATTCACAATTAGTAAATTATTTACTATTACTATGCATGTACAATTATTAAAGTCATATTAAAATTTATTTCATCTACATTGAATTCAAATTTTCAATTGATTTAAGATAGCTATTTTTTTTTAACACATAGATTATATTTTGAATTTAGGTATCACAAAATGTATTACACTCAATTCAGTTTACATATAAATCCAATGTAAATTTCTTGAGTTCAAATCACTTGATCTCTCCGAAGTGCAAACTTGAATTCATTTAAATAGACCCTTCCTAACTTATATTCCAAAATGGATAATTCAAACAATTTTATGCACACATTTCTTGAAGGAATTAGAGTGAATTACGTACACTTCAAATCTATCCTGCTTTACGGAATACGAGAGAGATGTCATTAACGCTATATGAATAGCCGGAAATTACCCAGATAGCCAAATGTTCTCATCGTGAAATCAGGTGGAAATCACGCGTGAACTCAGAGTGGACAACAATTGCCGACTCACCATGAAGTCATGTGGAAATCACGCGTGAAAATTTACGCGAGACTCTGACGCGACAAATGCATATCATATGAAACTTCACTGTGAAATCATTTGCAGATCACGCCTGATTTTTCATGTGCGTGATTTTATGAGCACATCACACCGAAATCATGCGTGAAATATCACGCGTGACTTTAACGTGATAATCACGGTAGCTATCTGGGTACATTTTTGAGATAATCTATTCTATTTTTGTACATTAAAGCCTAAAGGGAAAATCAGGTATTAAAAATAATAGAATTATCTCTGCTTTTACGTTAGAATCAGAAATTTTTAATCTTATTCTATTCAGGCCTTCTTACCGGTTAGCCAAATATTCTCAAAGTGAAATCAGGTAGAAATCACGCGTGAATTCAGAGCGGATAACAATTGCCGACTCACCATGAAGTCATGTGGAAATCACGCGTGAAAATTTACGCGAGACTCAGATGTGACAAATGCATATCATATGAAACTTCACTGTGAATTCTTTTGCAGATCACGGTGATTTTTCATTTGAGTATGATTTTTCCTTTTCACTCCGCGCTTACCGCGTTCGAATTCAAGATGATGTCATCTGAAATTCACGTGTGACTCAGACGTGACAAATACGTATCACATGATCATTCACTGTGAAATCATTTGCAGATCACGCGTGATTTTTCATGTGCGTGATTTCATGAGCACATCACGCCGAAATCATGCGTGACTTTAACGTGATAATCACAATGGCTATCTGGGAACTATGGGTTATCATAAAATACGATAAATGATCGATTTCACTCCATACGGGTACATCAATAATGCTTGTGGAAAATTCCTCACTTTTCAGAGCGCAGGAATCTAAATTGTCAATTGCACTTAGTTTACCGCAATAACGGACCTCCACTTCGCCAGATAAACTCAAAAAGTATTCACCAGACATTATTAATTTGCCGATAAACACAATTCTTTAACTAAGATAATACATGTGACACAATGTATACAATGCAATGGTATCCCTGAGTCATCCCGGTTTCTCCAACATAGACAGGGATGAATAAGTAAAATACTTGTGGTAATTTACTTGGGTTTTTACGGTAACGAGACCGATCGCGCACTTCAGCGCGCGTGTTTTTGTCTTTAGGATGAATTACGAAACCTTTTATTATTTTATTATTTCAAAATGAACTATTTTTATGTAGAAATTATTGTTTTAAAGTCAATCTAATAATTCAGTGTATACATAATTTTTTATCATGTCATTAGGACGTTGTTCTCCCAAAAAAATACGTAATGATTTCCAAGATCGAACTCGAGAAAATGCCACATACAATTAATTGTCCATGATTGAATACATTTTTACGAATATCTTTTCCTATTTTGTCAAAAGTTTGTCCTTGACTTTTATTAATTGTCATCGCGAATGCTAATTTAATTGGGAATTGTCGTCGTCTGAAAGTGAAAGGATAAACTTCTTCACAGTACTGTGTAATGCGGTGAATGAATATAATATCTCCCGTTTTATCACCAGTTAGAATGCGACATCGTAAAAGATTATTCCCAAGTTCGATTACTTGTAAACGCGTTCCATTGCATAGTCCTTCGTTAATACTGAGGTTTCTAAGTAGCATTACAATGCAATTATTTCGTAATTGTAATTTATACGGTGGAAGGTTAGGACGATTTAAAGTATTAAGATATTCTGGCAGTATTACATCATCAATGGCATCATCCACGTTCTGTTGTCTTGTCAAGTAATTCTACAACTCTGCAATTGATTTCTTCCACATCAACATTTCGCGCAGATAATATAGCTATTTTCGCTACATCTTCGTACTTGCGATTATTAATTAATTGTTCAAATGTATTTTCTACCATGTCATCCGTTCTCGGAGCTACACATTGTTTTGGAGCCATTAAATTATTATCATTATCATTTAAAGTACCATTGCCAACAGACAGTAAATATTTTGCAAATTCTACCTCGCTTGGTAAAGTTATCATATTTTGGTTAAATGAGAACACTGAAAAATGTTTCGATAATGCAATAAACTTGATAGATAAATGGACCAATTCACTTCCAGTAGCATTGACTTTTACAGGTAGTAATTCTCTAAAATCTCCTCCTAGAAGCATAATTTTTCCTCCAAGTGGCAAGTCAATATTCATAAAGTCACGGAGAGTTCGATCAATTCCCTGGCGGACCGAACGAACGAAACGGATATGCTACAGCGTATCCTTATAGTATCCACATCGTATCCTCTCCGTATCATGCAAGAAAAACTCATTAAAAAGTAAGATTCACATTTCACTTGTTGAAACTCGGATTCTACTTGAAATTTTGAGTTAAAAGGTCACAGAGTAATCGCAATAGTTTTTCTTGCAACATTAAAAACTTTTAAGAAATATAATACTTATCGATGACGTGCGCTGAAGGCGACTTCAAACGCATCGTCGTTCAGTAGCAGTTAATAGGCGTTATCTGTCGACGATGCGTTTGAAGTCGCCTTCAGCCCACGTTAACGATAAGTATTATATTTTTTTAAAGTTTTTAATGTTGCAAGAAAAACTATTGCGATTACTCCGTGACCTTTTAACGCAAAATTTCGCGTAGAATCCGAATTTCAACAAGTGAAATGTTCATCTTCCTTTTTTAATGAGTTTTTCTTGCATGATACGGAGAGGATACGCTGTAGCGTATCCGCTCCGTTCGTTCGGTCTGCCAGGGTTAATTCCAAAGCATATATTGACGCCATATTGGAGCCTCGTCCCAAATAAATAGATCTACATTCCTTAAATAATGTGCATCTTTCGATTGACTTTTGATGTTTGATACGGAATCCGAAAATAGTGGAACAGGCATACCAAAAGTTTTATGAACACTCTTTCCTTGTGGAAGTAATATTGCAGCAATTCCTGTAAATGCCATTGTACAAATACTTTTCCCCTTACTTCCCTGGCGAAATTATCGTATAGGAATTCGTTCCGAACCAATTCGAATCATTACGGAATCTGTATCCGAACCATTCCGAGTTAATTCGAACCAATCCGAAAAAATTTCTACATTTCGTTCGATCCAAATCGGTCAAAAATTAATCCGACTCAATCCGGTTCAATCCGAACTTCTAATCCGAATAAATGCGAACCAAATTTTCAATCCGAATGAATCCGAACTCGGATTGACCTAAAAAGATTTTCAATTTGAATGAATCCAATTCAATCCGAACTCGGATTCATTCGGATTGAAAATTCAGTGTATATCAATCTGAGTTCAGATTCATTCGGATTCCTTTGGATTGAAACTTTGGTTCGGATTGGTTCGTTTTGGAGTTCGGATTGAACCGGATGGAGTCGGATTAATTTTGAAACGATTTGGGTCAAACGAAATGTAGAACTTTTTTCGGATTGGTTCGGATACAGATTCCGGAATGATTCCCATAGTTTTTCTGGATTATTTGGATGACAGTATATTAAAATACGTACAAACAAATACCGCAATTGCCGAGGCATCATCCATACTTCACCTTCTGTCATTGCACGATCTCATTCTGCATCGTCTTCGATAAGACCTAATGCTAAGCATGCACTGTGAAATATGTCATGTATTTTACCATCCACTGTTCTAATATCTTCAAAACTTATTGCTCCCTTAACTATTATCAGTAACAATCTAAGATGAAAAAGTTCTATTTGGCTTGGACTAATTGAAAACATGCGTCCAATAACGTTGAATTGTGCTTTACGTTGTGACGTTGCAATTTTATTGCACGTCTCAAAAGTGAATTAAACCTACTTAAAAATTAAAATTTATTTGTTTCCACTCAAATTCTTAATACTTATACTCTTGATTGCGTGGCTTCATACGAACGGCAGGATCGGCACTCCTCGGCGCTTAATTTAGATGTAATTTAGATTTTAGAAATAATTTTGTTCGTATTATTTATTCTGTTATATACAAAAATTCCTATGAGCACCACCTGGATCACCAATACTTCCCCAACTAACGATTTGAGTTTCTGCTACCCCTTCGTTGCGTCATCGACTAGGTTTTGTCGCCACCTCCAACCCTGGTAGGCTTCTACAGTCCGGTGACCTTCACCTAATTCTCCCCTACAGCAACGACGAAAGTTTGAGTTTAATTTCGCCACCTCCCACTTCTAAGATACCAGGCTGGTCCCAGTTGCAGGAGAAGGAGGGTGGCATTACTTTTTTTTGGTCCAAGAAACAAGGCGTGTTCCTGTTAAGGACATCTTCTTTTGGGTACGGTGGCTACCATCGAAGACCCAGGCGTTTGTTCCAGTGAGGAGGTACGACCACCGTTATATTAATTGGTAGTCCCTCCCCCCACATACAAGGGGGGCGGGATGATTTTGGTTGTTCGCCCCGAGAGAGAAGGGGTAGAACAACTCTCATCTGTCAAATCCTTTTTTTTTGTTATGAGGTAATAAAACAACACCTTGTGGGAGAACCACGGACGTCCACCCTCAAATACAGTGGAAAAGTATTCAGCCGCCCCTGCCCCGACTCCGCGATGAACAGCTTCTTCTAGGAGACAAGGAGGACGCCAGAAATCTCGGAGGTCGACACGGGACAGAAAAGGAAGGAAGATTCGGCGAAGAGAACAAATTACGAAGAGCGAGAACGACACGCGGACTCTCTTATTCTCGATAGCTCCCTGAATCCCCCCCCCCCACCCGCTCGACCACCCCTCACATCCTTCTTCCGTAGTCCAGTTTAGGCAATAAGTCACCGATTAGATCAGTTAATTTTGTACGCCCGAAGTAGCGCCACGCGCCCAAGAACTGCTTGTACCCCCCCCCCAGCCTTGAAGGACGTTAGGAGTAAGGTAGGACTTGATTTCCTCACAGTGGTTCAGCCCAGAGCAAGACTTCGATTAGAGTTCCCTTTTCTTTAAAAGTTTTTCTTTGTAATCTAATTTACTTCCGAGGATCTTGGCTGGTACATCAGACTATTTTATTGCTTCATTTTTTTTCTACCTGTATTATTTTTCCTATTGACCATTTTTTTGTGAAATGAACTGCTAGTTTTCCTTTAATATGAAGTGCCGACGGGTCAACTTTCCTTTTTGCCCCTCTTATGTTGAATTAATCTGGTTTATGTAACTTTAACGAATTCGCCCTCTATTATCGTATCAAGATGTAGCCGTTCCCCTTTTTCGAACCCGGGTCCCGATTATGGTTGTTGAAAATGGTTGTTCGTATGAAACTCACTAAATTATTACCGATTCCTGATAATTAGTGCTTTTAATGGTTTTCCCCTGTCCCCCTTTATTTCAATATCGAAATGTGTACCTTGAACTGCCGATTCGTATGGAACTCACTAAATTATTACCAATTCCTCAAAATTAATATTTTCAATGGTTTTCTCCTTTCCCCTCTATTTCAATATCGAAACGTGTATTTTAAACTGCCGATTCCGTATAAAACTCATTAAATTACTACCGATTCCTCAAAATTAGTATTTTCAATTGTTTTGCCCTTTATTTCAATATCGAAACGTGTATTTTAAACTGCCAATTTCGTATGAAACTCACTAAATTACTACCGATTCCTCAAAATTAGTATTTTCAATTGTTTTCCCCTTTACCCTTTATCTCAATATCGACATGTGTATCTTAAACTGCCAGTCTCATGTGTAATTCACCAAACGAAGAGTGATTCCCCCAAATTAGGGCTTCGAATTGTTTTCCTTAAAAATTGATGCCGTTAGTTACATCCTCTTTTTTTCCCCCTTTATTTAAGCATCGAAATACATGTTTCTATTTGTCGTGTCATACCCCTTGTGTTCCGATTTTCGATTTTTTATTCTATTTCAATGGCAACTTTGTTATACGTCTTAATCGAGACGGATTGTTAATTCCATTGTATTGTAATGCTTTTGTTACGTAGTCAAATTTATATTTGCGCAAGGGATTTTATTAATTTGTTCCGGTAACTTTTTGAGTGTCATTTCGAAACAATTATATTTTTTTTATGAATAAAACTTAGATCATACATGTTTTAAGCAAAATTTTAAGTAGTTATATTCAATTATGTTTAGCCCACCCCCTCTACCGTAATCCAACGACGATTGGAGGCTGAGCTAGGCGGCAAAGCCAGCAATCCGAAATGTTTTAGTTTTGGAAATTTATAGTAGTGTCCCAAGAAAGGACTGGCGCCCGCTTTTGTGATTTGATTTTGGTGGATCTTTTTTTTAGTCTTAAGTTTACTTTTGGTTGTGGTAGCGTTTCAGAGTTTTATTTTTTTTACTTTACGTTTCGGATTGTCTTGTGAGTGCCCGGGTTGGAACCTGCCATTTTTCTTTTAGAAAGAGAAAAAAAAGGTGCACGTCACAACATATTTCCGATTTATATGTATTTCCACCACGTTGTTTCTTAAATACGTAATGTGATGGTATTTCTGCATAGGTTGAATTTTCTAGCTGCTGGATCTCGTTCATTTAAGGCAAAATAATCAAGAAGCTTAGTTACTTTCTCTAACGCAGTCCTTATAGAGTCATCATTTCCTTCATCAGTAATAGCTACAGTATGCTGATTAAATAAATATAATGGTAACCGCATAATAGAGTGACTTTTATCTTCCAGTGATGTTCCAAATATTCTATCGGCTGCTTCAACCGGATTGGCATACCGAGTTTCAATAAAATTGTGAATTTCGTCATGATAAATGAAATTTTCATTATTTTCGGTGGCCACTACAGCAGCAGAGTGATGTCCTTCACTGTAAAAATTTTCGGGAATTTTCCCTACTGATTAATAGGGAAAATTCCCAAATTTCATAGGGAAAGAGAGATTTCCCAAAAATATTAGGGAATTTTTCCTAATTTTAGGGAAGTTCCCGAAAAGTATGGAATACTCCCTAACTAGTTCGGAATTTTCCAAATTCTTTAGGAAATTGACAAAACCCAAAGGAAATGGGAAATTTTACGCAATATTTTGGGAATTTTCTTCAATTTTTACAAGGATATATTTCTACAAAGCATACGGGAATTTACACTTTTATTGGGAAAAACATTCTCCGACAAATTGTGTTGTGTAGATTATTATGCGTATTCTGAAAAAATGAAAATAAATATTTTATTTTTGTTATGACTACAACTTTTTTGTGCTGCTCAATAAAAATTTAGGAATATTTGTTTCGATATATATATTGTGTGTTTTCCAGAAAAAATGTAATTATTAGGGGAAATGTGAAAAATGTATAAGATCCTAAATAACCAACTTACATATATGCTGACTTGCAACCCCCGCCCCCCACACACGCAAGTACTGAGATATTTTCCGGAAAAGTTATTAATGAGTGGAAATGTGAAGAATGTATTGAACCTTAAATGGCCGATTGCAGATGTTCACTTGAAAACACACACACACACATATATATTTATATATAGAGTGTCTCAGAACTCAACGTACTTTTTCATATGTTCGAATTTCTTTTGTAAAGAAAAAATCGGAAAGTATACTGCTGGAAATTAATTGAATGCTTATTTGGTGTTGATGTGGTTAATGAGTTAATTCATTAAAGTTGAATGACGTTCATCTACAGCCGTACAGTACACTTGTTAATACAGAGATTGGTTATTACTGGACACTGAGTATAGTGGGGATGGAAATGACTCATGCTGCACGTTGCAGAATTTTCCATTGGATAATGAAGCCCAGGTAGGGAAAGTTTTGTAGCCCAGTAGAAGCTCAGTTTCTCAATTACTCTTCTGATGGAAGCAGTTATAAGTTAAATAGTGCGACTCCAATTTAATGTGCTTCCTTTCATTTTGAACGAGTGCAGTGATTTCGAGAGTGATTTGGAACAACTAGCTGTTCGTATACAACAAACGTCAGAATTACAAGGTAAGTTATTAGTTTTTATTTAACTTCGACCGTTAACTATCTTTTAACTTCTATAGTTTGAAATATTTTAGGGTAAATAACTTCCTAGAATGTTAGAAGATATGAAATGATTTTAAAAGACCTATAAAGTTTTAAGATATTTTGAAAGATTTCACAGGATTTTATAAGATTTCCGAGGATTTCAATGATTTTAAGGGATTTTAAAGATCTCAATGTATTTTAACACATTTTCCAGCATTACAGAAACTATTATATCATTATAGAATTTCGCGGGATTTGATAATATTTTAGTGGATTTCAATGAATTTATTCACGAGAAGTGAGGTATTTTGTAGCTTTTCAAAGGATTTGGAATATTTGAGCGAATTTAAAAAGATTCCAAAGCATTTTTTATTAATTTCACTAACTTGAACGGATTTCAAAGCGTTTGAAATATTGTAGGATAAAGAATTTTCTAGAATTTCGAAAGATATGAAATGATTTTACAGCACCTATAAGCTTTTAAGATATTTTGAAAGTTTTTGCGGGATTTCATAAAGTTTCCGAGGGTTTCAATTATTGTTAAGAGTTTTTTAAAGCTCTCAGTGTATTTTAATATTTTTTCAAGGATTTCAGGAAATATCATCCGATTTCATAGAATTTCACAAGATTTATTAATATTTTAGTGTATTTTAAAAAGTAAGATATTCCGTAGGGTTTGAATGATTTGGAATTCACACTGAATTCTTAGTAATTTATCCTGAATTCTTTGATTTGTTTCATTCACTTCGATTCTTACTCCATTCTATTGAATTCAATGCATTTTCTTTGAATTTTAAAAGTTTTTATTTAATTGATCCTGAGGATCAATTGATAGAATGATCGGAGGATGTTAAATATTTTAAGGTGTTTTTTTTTAAATCCTTGGCATTTTAAAGAGCTTTACAAAATTTCAAGGGTTTCAAAACAGTTTAAAGGATTTTAAATATTTTAGGTTATTTTAAGTGATTAAAAAGAAATATTTAATTGATTCAAGTAATTTAGTAGGCTTTTAAAGGACTTGAAAATTTTGAGGGCATTTCAAAAGATTCCCAGGCATTTTTAAGATCTTCAAAAAGTTTTAAGGGGTTTCAAAAGATATCAAAAGGTTTGAAATATTTTAGGAAATTTTAAACGATCTCCAGAAATTTTGTATTCATTTCAATTTATAATAAGAATAAAATTTCTTTTTTTACGTCTGGGAAAATTTATAATTCAGAAACTTAGGATAGAACCTAATAAAAAAGACATCTTCCAGACTAATAACGTTTCCATCCAAGATGGAGACGAGGCATACATGCTCCGTCTTCACAAGACTTTTTTTTTTTGTCTTTTACTATTTTTATGCAATATTTCATTTCAAAAATAAAAAAATACCAATCATTTTACAGCACTAAATATAAAGTTTATACATTTTTATGGAACTCACACATAAAGAAATTTGAAAGGAATTTTTAAAACTGTTTTAAGATCTGATGAGGGAAGCCAGCTGTGTTTCCGAAACGTAATCGATTCGTATTTTATTTAAATAAAATGTAAATAATTAGTCT
>CAKNYM010048961.1:7183-28032 GCA_932195095.1 Andricus curvator
TTAATATCACATGATATTTAAAGTGTTATTCTTTGGTCTATAAATGATCAAAATCCCTATTTGTTCATTGTTTTCAGTAGAAAGGTCTACTAATAAATTTTTGGTTATGAATTCTTATATCCTTTTTTGGTATGAAAGTAAATTATTTTGTCGAAAATTTAACAATTTTGTTCAAAAGTCACACTTCTTGGTTGAAAATTCAACTGTTTTGTTGAGAATTCGCCTTTTTGGCTTGAAAATTCAACAATTCAATTGCAATTTTTTTTCTTCCTTGACTTGTAAATATGTTTTGGTTGAAAATTTAATTATTTTGTTGGACATTCATCTTTTTGGTTTGAAAATTCATCTCTTTCTGTAAAAATTTAATCTTTCTTGGGTAAAAATGCAAGTGTTTTGTAGAAAATTCGTATTTTTGGCTTGAAAATTCAACAATTCAGTAGAAAATTCAACTATTTGGTTAAAAATTTATGTATTGTGTTGAAAATTCGTCTTTTTTTATAGAAAATCAATTTTTTGTTAAAAAATTCATTTTTTTAACTGAAAATTTAACTATTTTGTTGAAAACTCAACTCATTGGTTAAAAGTGTACTTTTTTGTTGATAATTCAACTATTTTGTAGAAAATTCAATATTTTGGCTTGAAAATTCAAAAATTTGGTATTTTTTTGAAAATTCGTTTTTGGTTTGAAAAATCCAACTGTTGTTTATTTTATATTAAAACTTGTTTTATGAAGTATCAGCTATTACATATTTCGTTTAAAATTCATCTTTTTAGGTTGAAAATTCAACTCCTTGGTTGAAAGTTGAACTACTTTCTTAAAAGTTTATTCTTTTTCTTTAAGATTCATAATTTTAGTTGGAAATTCGTATTTTCAAATTGAAAAGTAATTTTTTCAACGGAAAATTCAATTGTGTTGTAGAAATTTCGTTTTTTTTTTCATTGAAAAATAATTCTCTTAAATGAAAATTTAACCATTACATTTTTGGTTAAAGTTGATCTTTTTAGTATGAAAATGCAATTATTTAGTTAGAAAATTTTGAAATGAAACAAATATAAACTAAAAATTATTCAAATAAAATGTGGACTAACATCACATTCATTGTTCAAACTATTCAGTTGAAAATGTATGGGATTTTTTGGAAAATTCGTCTTTTCAATAGAAAATAAATCTTTATGGTTGAAAATTCAACTATTTGGTTACAAATTTATGTATTTTTTTGAAAATTTGTCTTTTCTGGTGGAAAATTAATCATCAGGTGAACTCAAAACTTCATGGAGATCGAGAATCTCGAATAAAATTTTTCGAGATTCTCGACTCAAGATCTCGAAATTTTTTATTCGAGATTCTCGATCTCCATGAAATTTTTAGTTCACCTGAACATGTTTCAAGGAAATCTCGACTTTTCTCGAAATCGTATCGAATACATCACTACTCGGAACTGCTCAAGCTTCAAAAATTAGTAAAATAGTAACCATACTTCTCTCAAAAATGTAACCGAAAAGTAACAATAATGTAGCCAAAAAGTAACCAAAAAGAAAGATTTTTTTCAAAAAAGGCGAAGTTTCCACCAAAATTATGAATCTTCAAAAAAACAATGTATGTTAAAGAAAGTAGTTCAACTTTTAAAAAAATGGTTGAATTTTTCTGACTAAAAAAGATGAATTCTTAACGAAAAATGTAATAGTTGATACAATAACCAAAAAAGATTTGAATTTTAAAAAACAGTAGAATTTATTTAAAAAAGACGATTTTTCAACAAAATAGTTTATTTTTCAAACAAATTGTTGAGTTTTTAAGCCAAAAAGACCAATTTTTACAAAATAGTTGAATTTTCAACCAGTAAATATGGATTTAACTTTAAACTTAATTTTCAACTTTAATTTAAAGATTAAACTCGAATAATTCAATTTCAACTTAAAAAAATTAATGTTCAACCAAACAGATGGATTTTCAACCAAAAACATTTTCTTAGCCAAGAAGATTAATTTTCTACCGAAAAATAAGAATTTTCAACAAAATACGTGAATTTTCAAAAAATAGTTGAATTTCAATTAAAAACGATAAAAATTTTCAAACCAAAATGGAAGAGTTTAATTTCCAGTTAAAAAATTTAATTTCAACCAACAAAAAAATAATTTGCAACATAATAGTGAAATATTCAAGCAAAAAGGGGAATTTTCAACTGGAATAGTTAAATTTTTATTTCAAAAATACATTTTTAACCAAAAACAAGGATTTTTCAACAAAATAATTGAATTTTCAATCAAAAAGGATATTTTTCAACAAAAGTGTTTGTTTTCAACAAAGTAAATTAATTTTGAACCAAAAAAATTAATTTTAAAACAAAAAATGAAGGAATTACTAACATTTCATTTTTTCACTAAAGAGATGAATTTTCAAACAAAAATATAAATGTTTAATTAAGAAGGTTAATTATCCACCGAAAAATTAAGAATTTTCAAGAAAATACATAAATTTTCAATTAAAAAATTTAATTTCAACATAAGAATTTTTTTTACATAATGGTTGAATATTCAAGCAAAAGAGAAATTTTCAACTGGAATAGTTAATTTTTTATTTGAAAAATACATTTTCAACCAAAAACAATGATTTTTCAACAAAATAATTGACTTTTCAATCAAAAAGGATATTTTTCAACCAAATTTTTTATTTGCAACAAAGTAAATTAATTTTTAACCAAAAATATTAATTTTCTACCAAAAAAGAGAAATTTTTGACCAAATACATTAATTTTCACCCAAATAGATGAACTTTCAACTAAAAAAGATAAATTTACAATCAAAAATAGATAGCTAAATTGTAGGTAAAAAAAAATTTCAACAAAAAGCAAAAAATAATTTTTAAACAAAATGATGCACTTTCAATCAAGAACTTTAATTTTCTACAAAAAAATTCGAATTTTCAACAAAAAACATGAATTTTGTACCAAATGCATAGATGAATTTTCAACTTAAAAAAATTTTTTTAATCAAAAATGGAAAAGTTTAATTTTGAGTTAAAATAATTAATATTTATTATAAAACAAACGAGTTTTCATAAACACAGTTAAATTTTTTATCAAAATAGTACAGTTTTCCGTGAAAAAGATGAGTGTTCAAGGAAGAAAATGAATTTTTATCTTAATTTTCTACCAAAAACAAAATAGATGAATTTATCAACTAAGAAAGACAAATCTTGACCAAAAATGAAATTGTAAAATTTCTGGTTCAACAAATTATTTTTTAACCAGAAAAACGAATTCTCAAGAAAATAGTTAAATTTCAACCAGTAAATTTTAATTGACAACACAAAAAGACGAGTTTTCAACAAAACAGTTGAATTTTAAACAAAAAAATCGATTTTGAACAAAAAATGTTGATTTTCAATTAAAAAAGACAACTTTTCATCCAAATTGTTGAATTTTGAACTAGAAAACATCAATTTTCAACTAAAAATGAAACAGTTAATATTTCAGTTAAAGAAATTGATTTTCAACCAAACTGATGAATTTTCAACAAAAATGATGAATCTTCAATTGGAATAGTTGAATTCTATGCCAAAAAGCTGAATTTTCAGCCATAAAGATAATTTAAAAAAAAAACGAATTTTCCACAAAGTACATAAGTTTTCAAACAACTAGTTTAACTTCTAAATAAAAAATATCAATTTTTAACGAAATAGTTGAATTTTCATCCAAAAAAAGATACATTTTCAACCAAAAATAGAATTTTCTCTTAAAAATCTAACTCTTAACGCAAAAAAAAAACGGATTTTCAGGAAAATAGTTAAATTTTCTGCTGGAATAGTTATATTTTTAGTTTAGAAACTTGATTTTCAACAAAGTAGTTACATTTCCAACCAGAGATGAATTTTGAATGAAAATGATGAATCTTCAACAACAAAAATTCAACTAATTTTGTTGAACATTCAACTTGTTGGTTTAAAAATTGATCTATTTCTCTAGAAATGCATTCTTTTTTTGTCAAAAATGCAACTGCCTGGTTACAAATTAATCTGGCTCGGTTAAATAATAATATTTTTGTTGAAAATTAAACTGTTTTGTAGAAAATTCTTATTTTTGGCTCGAAAATTGAATAATTTGGTAGAAAATTTAAATACTTGGCTGAAAATTTATGTATTTTGTTGAAAATTCGCCTTTTTTCGTAGAAAAAACTCAACTCCTTGGTTGAAAGTTCAACTAGTATCTTAAAAGTTAATTTTTTTGGTTCAAGATTCATAATTTCAGTTAAAAATTCGTTTGTTTTTTTTTGGTTAAAAATTCATTATTTTAACTGAAAATTTAATTTTTTTTAGTGAAAATTCAACTTATTCGTTGAAAATTAACTTTTCTGTAGAATCTTCACATTCTCGAGTTAAAAATTTAACTGTTTTGTAGAAAATTCGTATTTTCATCTAAAAAATTCAACAATTTGGTAGAAAATTTAACTATTTGGGTGAAAATTTGCCTTTTTTGGTAGAAAGTCAGTTTTTGGGTTAGAAATACTACTGTTTGCTTGAAAATTCATGCATGTTGGTAAAATCCTTGTGTTTTTTATTTTAAATTAAATTTTTTTTGTTTTTTTTTTAAATATCAATAAAAGTTGAACTATTAGTTCCTTGAAAGTTAATTTTTTTGGTTGAAGATTTTTTAATAATTTGACTCGCATATCACATCTTTCAATATTATTACCTAAGTATTTATTAGTTCTCATTCTGTCTAAAATTGTAAATGTTCCTTTTTGAAGCATTTTGGTGGGATTATATGCTACTGTTTGTTTGAAAATTCATGTTTGTTGGCAAAATCCTTGTGTTTTTTATTTTAAATTAAATTCTTTTTTGTTGAAATATCAACTATTACATTTTTCGTTCAAAATTCGACTCTATGGTTGAAAGTTGAACTATTAGTTCCTTGAAAGTTAATTTTTTTGGTTGAAGATTTTCTAATAATTTGACTCACATATCACATCTTTTAATATTATTACCTAAGTATTTATTAGTTCTCATTCTGTCTAAAATTGTAAAAGTCCCTTTTTGAAGCATTTTGCTGGGATTATTAGGAATCAATAGAAAACTATCATCATTAAAGATATACAACATTTTTTTAATATAAACATCCCTATGAATCGCTACTGTAATACTTCCTTAGTCTGATTTTGTGATCATTAATTCTGGGTGATTTTTTAAGAAAATTTTTGCTTCAATTAAACCCTCATTCAATTCCTTTTCTAACCAAGTTTTTGGATTATCATTGTTTAAAAATTCATTAGATAAACCCATAAAATGTGATCTAAATTCATCAATTTTATCCTCAGGTATTTTTTTAATATTAGATTCAGTGTCTTTAATTATTTCAAGTAATTGAATATAGTTTTTTTCCCCAAATTTGTTGCTAAAAGCATCACCTAATCTCAAAATGTCAATAACTCTGTGTGGAATAATTACATTAGAAATATTCAAAAACCAGGGGTCTGATTGATCTTGAAAAAGAACTGAGTCAATATTTAAATGTAATTTTTGTACATCTCCTTGCTCTTTAAGAATTTTTAAAAATTTGCGATCATGTTTTATATTATCTTTAAGGGCATTTTTATTCAGTTTTGTTTCCCTTTCAAAAAATTCCTTGATAATAAAAGAGGGAACTTGTTTATTTAATTTTTCAATAATTTGTTTTATCTTAACATTCAAAGAATGTATCTGTGAATGGCATTCCTTAATAGTCAAATTCAAGAGAGATTTTTTTAATTTTTCAGTATTTATATCTAATTTTTCTTTATTTCTTTTATTTTTGAAATCAAAGCTAACCTTTTTATTGATGTCAAAATTTTTTTTAGGACAAACTCCATGTATTTTGCATTTGATCTTGTTGTAAAATTGTTGATGTAAAGGTATTTTTACACTTGGGAAAACACTATTGTTATTTGATTATCATCAACTTTTATTCTCAATTATGGAAATTAACTTTTTTTAACTGGAGTCTATTTTAAAATAAAAAAATTGAGAGCGTTTTGGGCACATCTTGGTACAAAAGCTGATGGATAAATAAAGTTTTATTAATAAAATATAATTTATAACAAATAATTTATAATTTTAACTTTGAAGGTTAATAGTTTGATTAACTTAAAATAATTATTAATGAACGATCCAATCCTTTGTTTTCAATGGGAGATTTCCGAACAGGTGATTGAAAAATTGGAATTGATTGGTTCTTTTTCTTTTCTTTTATAGAATTTGAAAATAAATGAAATTGAAAGTAAATGCAGGAATTGAATTCGATTGAGAAATCAAAATAGTGGCATGCCATTTTTAAATTATTAAATCGAAATAAATTTCAAAAGTAATAAATTTATAATTTTTAAATTTGAATTTTAAATTTTTAAATTATGGTCAGGAAAAATGAGAAATTGGTAAAAAGTTGAAAATTCAACAATTTTGCCAAAATGTTATCCTTCTTGATTAAAAATCCAACTATTTTGATAGAAAATTAACTTTTTGTTGAAAATTCATATCATATTATTCATCAGTTTTAGTCGAAATTTCATTCTTTTTGGATAAAAATTCAACCCTTGGTTGAAAATTAATCTTCCTTGGTTAAGGATTCAAAACTATTTCGCTGAAAATTAGTCCTTTTTTTTAATAAAATTCTTTTGTATTTAAAATTGAAATCCTTTTGAGTTAAAAATTCATATTTTGGTATTGAAGATTCGACTGAAATCTTTCTTGGTTGAAAATTCAAATAGTTTTTTGAAAATTCGTCTTTTCGTTTTAAAAAGTCATCTTTTTATATAAAAATGCTACTGGAAGATTCGTCATTTTAGTTGAAAATTCATCTCTATGGTGAAAATTTTTTTGTTTTTTTCTGTTAAAAATTAATTTTTTAACTATTCCTGTTGAAGATTTATCATTTCAGTTGAAAATTCATCTTTTGTTGAAAATTGAACTTTTTCCATTGAAAATTCAACTACTCACATAAAAGTTGAACTTCTCTATTTTGGTTGAAAACTGATCCTTTTTAGTTAAAAATTCGACTATTTTGTTGAAAATTCGTGTTTTCTTTATTAAAAATTATTTTTTCACTGGAAATTTAACGTTTCCATTTTTTATTGAAAACTGATTAAGGACGGTGTTTGGAACGTTCAAATAACGTCTTTTGACGTGCACATCCAATACCTAATACTTATCTACTATTTACAATATTTACAGATTACTTATATCTACTTCCTCTCCTATTTACAATCTTTCCTTCTCCAATTCTCTTCCTCCTTCCTTCTTTTCTTCACCATCTTACACAAGACGCCCTTCACCCATGCTACTGCCCTCTTGTCCCTCCTTTCATGCATCAATGCCTCCATGCTTATCCCACTCCTTTCCACCTCTACGCACTCCTCCAACCAGTGCTCCACTCTTACATCCCCCTTCCCACACAGTTCACACATCCTCTTCTCCCTAGAGAGCCAGAACCTATTAAAACCCTCCATGCAACCACATCTTATCCTCGCTATAAGCTTCTGACTTCGTTTCTCTTCTTCCTCACATAAATATTGCGCTTTCGCTCTTGGCATAATCCACACATAGTTCCCGTTAAACCTTGACTCTCTTATCCTCTCTTCCCCTGCTGTCTTCTCTCTCTCTTCATGCCGTTCTTCTTAACCAACCCATATACCTTCCTTCCTCGTGCATCCTTCTCACTTCATCTGCTGTTCTGAAATACCTGTTCCTTTCAACCTCCATCTTCCCACTCCCTCTTCACTTCCCCCCCTCTCTCTCTCTCTCTCTCTGTCTCTATCCTGACTCCTCCTACCACCCCGGCCTCCAGCTTACTTTCCATATCCCTCCGAAATCCCCTCCCCTCCTCCTAGCTTATCTTTGGTCTCTTCATATATCTCCCTTACCCTCTCGATCAGGCCTCTCTCCGCTCCCCAATCCTCAATCGCGTCCCACAACCTCCCCCTATCCACCGAAGGAAACGCGCCTTTGAGATCCACAAAAAACGCGTACACTCTCGACCCCTTCTTCACTATTAACTTTTCTCTCCACCCTACTAAACAGCCATGCATCGTTCTCTACCCCATCCAGTCCTGCTGCTTTTGACCTTATTAACTTCCTTATCTGCTTCTTTATCTCATCGTCATTCAACTCCTCCATCTCTGCCTCCTCCGTTCTTCTACTCCCACCATCCCTCTTCCTTGAATCTGAGCCCTGAAATGATTCTTTAAAAAACTTCCTCCACTCCTCACTCTCTATCTTCTCGCTTACCCCAACTCTACGCTTCCTAAACCTATTTATTATCTTCCAGACGTCCCCCTCTGTCTTAACATTTCCTAACTCCTCCTCCAGTTCTATCTCATTTTCCTGTTCTTTCTTCTTACACATCAATCTAAACCTCTTCCTCATTTCTACGTACTCCTCCCTTTTCTTCTTATACTTTCTCTTCACCTTCCTTTTCATCTTTTTACATTCCCTATCCCACCACGGCTTCACCATTCCTTTCTTCTTCTTTTTGAATACCTTCTTTTGCACGCACCCTTTCACTTTCTCTTTTAAATCCTCCCATATCTCTTTCACCGCCTCCCCTTCAAAGCTTACCTTTCCTAACTGCTCCTGATAATTCTCGATTGCCTCCCTCGTCCAGGTCACCCTCTCCCCTATCAATACTTCTTCCCCGCCTTGCCTTCCGTCACCCTCCCCTCTTATCCACAGTCTTAATGGCTCTGATTCCACCCTCCCCTCTACTGAGAATTCGTCCGTCTCCTCCCATCCTTACATATTCGTGACCACATAGTATATCAACGATACCCCCACCTTACTTACATATGTATATTCTCCCTCTTTGTCGCCAGTTGCCATACCATTCGCCACCGCCCAGACTCTTATCCTCCATCCAGTCCCTTAGAATCTCCCCCTCCTTATTTATTATCTTATCCTTCGATTTCCTTTCTAAGCTCACCCCTTCCCTGTAAAGGCCCCCTTCCCTCCCCATCCTCGTATTAAAGTCCCCACCCAGTACCACCATACCCTCCTCTCTTTTGCCTAGCAAGACTTCCGCCATTTCTTTAATTCTTTCCATCCCATCTTTATTGTACACTGTCACAAACTTACACGTTACCACTCCTATTTCTACTTCCTTCATTTGCACTCCCTCCCCCTCTTCCTCTCCATGAACTTTTTTCTCTAATCCATCTCTAACCCCCCTTATAATTCCCCGACTGGCCCTTTCTTTCTTCTTCACTCTGACCGCCTCCTGGAGTCTTCACCGCTTGGCAGCTTTGGCTATATTCTATCCCATTCCTTTCTTTCTACCCACGTCTCTACAAGTCCCACAACATCAAATTCCTGGACATACCTCCAGAACTCCTCATCCTTCTTCTTTACCCCTGCTACCTTCCAGTACAGCACCTTCACCACTCCTCTACCCTGCATTACCACCACCTTCCTACGTCCTACGAAACAAATCCCCCTGCACTTCCTTCAACACCTCTTTCTCCTCGTCCCACACCCACAGTTTCTCGTCTACTTTTATTTTCCGATATCCTACCTTCACCGATCTCCCTTCACTCCACTCCCTCCTAGCCCTGTCGTACAGCATTCTCTGAACATCCCTTTCCTTTCTCGTCAAATCGTGATCGATGAAAACTCCCTCATCCTTCATCCTATTCTTATATATTTCTATTCTTATAGTTTATGTATTAGAAACAATTTTCATTTTTTTTTAACTCAAAAAATAATAATTAAAGCCATAAACTCGCAAAACCCATTTTTTCACTTATGGGGTTTTTTTTGGGACAGACTTATAGGTAATATTTTAAAAGTAATATTTTATTCGTATTCTACGGCTAATTGTGAAGATAAATGTTGAGTTTCAACTTGATTCAGCTAATATTTAGGATTCTGAATAAAATTTACAAAAACGTATTTTCTTCTTATGGGAAATACGTGTTAAACAATTTTAATTGTTCTTTTTAACAAATTTTTAATATGTAAGTTTTGAGCTCGGTTTTGAGAAGATCCAAACTTAATTTCAAAATGAAAAAGATTTGGAAAAAAATAAATGAATTTAGATTTTTGAAGATTTTGAAATAAAATTTTGAAGCTTTTTGTTGATCTTTAAAGGTTTTGAGAAACTAAAAAAAAATTCTTAACTTTGCTGGGAAAATTTAAAATGATTTTTTATTTTGAAGCATTAATTCTTAGAGTATATTTAAAAAGATTTTTGAACAATTTTGAATAATAAATAACAATTAAACAATTATTAAGCTTTTTGAGCATTTTGAAAGTTTTTAAATGAATAAAAAATTTGTATCAACATTTCTAGAAAAACTAACAATATATATTTTTTTAAATTAATTTTAAAAGAATATTCAATAAGATTTCTAAAATTTTCAATAAAGAATCTGGATGATTTTAAGGTAATTTTTCTACTCTTGCAAGATTTTCCAAAATTTTTTTGGAAAGTTCGAGTTCAGAATTAATAAAATTATTAGTAGATTCATGGAAAATTTAAAAATTGTTTTTTTTTACACATTTTTAAGCAAATATTTAAAAAGATTTCAAACCAAATTTGGATGCATAAATTAATGTTTCTAGCTTAAAATTGCTTAAAATGACATAATTTTGAAAATTTATAAATTGTTTTATTCATTCTTCAATTCATTGCATTGAAAATGATAGCGTGGATTTTTTTTTTTTTTATTTGAACTGTACAGTGTATAAAAGTTAAAAATGGAAATTTTGCAGTTTAACGGTTTTTAATTCGAAAATTTTTAATTGAAAAGTTTTCAAAGCTTTCATTTTATACGCGAGAATTACTGAGCGTTTGAATTAACTCAATGAATAACTTAATTAGTTCAGTTTTTATAACTTCAAATGAAAAAAATTTTATTTTCAAGAGTTCGAATCTTGTAGAAAATTAAATTAAATTAAATTAAATGAAAAATAAAATACAACAATTTACAAAAAATACAAAAAAAGTACAAAATTGAAATTTAAGAATTTTAAATTAGATTAAAATCAAATTCAAAATCTTATTTAACATCCAATACTCAAGTTAATGTATAGAATTCCTGAAAATAAAACAAGAATCAACTTTATTTTTATTATTATCACATCAAAATATAAAAGCGTTGATAATATTCACCAACGTTTTGGTGCTCATACACGAAAAAACGACGCTCTCTCCTCGATACCTGAGGAGAGAGCGTCGTTGTTTTGTCGCTGTTTCCACCTGCTCTAATTTTTCTTACGTTGATAGGCGTGCTATATGAGCATGGAAACGTTGGTAAATATTATAAATTCTTTCATACTGTGATTTGATAAGAATAAAAATAAAAAAGACGAAAAAAAATAAAAAAGAGAAGGAAGGGGATTTGGTTGGTTGCCTTCTCATTTTTCTTTCCTTATTTTTATTTTTGTCCAAGGAAACAAATTTTTTTGTTTTTAGGAATTGCAATAAGAGCATTTTGTGATGGTTGTCCAAATTTGATTGTTTGATTCTTGTTATATTTTCAGAAATTCTATGCTTTAAAAGTACAAAATTCGTCCCAATAATAGAAAAAAGTTGCACTTTCCTGTGATTTTGGCTGTAATTTATTGTATTTATTTGTAGATTCCTGTGAAAATAGGTTTAGTTTTCTGTACTTTTTGGTAAAAATTTTTCCACGAGGGTACCTTCCAGCTCCCACTATGGACACCATTTTTGATCTCTCAACTGTGTCCTTGCCCTGAAATATAATATTCTCCAACGTTTCGGTGCTCATACACGAAATAACGACGCTCTCTCCTGATCTCAGGTATAGAGGAGAGAGCGTCGTTGCTTCGTCGCTGTTTCCACCTGCTCTAATTTTTCTTACTTTGATAGGCGTGCTATATGAGCACCGAAACGTTGGTAAATATTATAAATTCTTTCATACTGTGATTTGATAAGAATAAAAATACAAAAGACGAAAAAAATAAAAAAGAGAAGGAAGGGGATTTGGTTGGTTGCCTTCTCATTTTTCTTTCCTCATTTTTATTTTTGTCCAAAGAAACACATTTTTTTGTTTTTAGGAATGGCAATAGGAGCATTTTGTGATTGTTGTCCAAATTTGATTGTTTGAATCTTGTTTTATTTTCAGGAATTCTATACTTTGAAAGTACAAAATTCGTCCCAATAATAGAAAAAAGTTGCACTTTCCTGTGATTTTGGCTGTAATTTATTGTATTTATTTGTAGATTCCTGTGAAAATAGTTTCAGTTTTCTGTACTTTTTGGTAAAAACTTTTCCACGAGGGTACCTTCCAACTCCCACTATGGACACCATTTTTGATCTCTCAACTGTGTCCTTGCCCTGAAATATAATATTCACCAACGTTTCGGTGCTCATACACGAAACAACGACGCTCTCTCCTCGATACCTGATCTCAGGTATAGAGGAGAGAGCGTCGTTGCTTCGTCGCTGTTTCCACCTGCTCTAATTTTTCTTACGTTGATAGGCGTGCTATATGAGCATGGAAACGTTGGTAAATATTATAAATTCTTTCATACTGTGATTTGATAAGAATAAAAATAAAAAAGACGAAAAAAAATAAAAAAGAGAAGGAAGGGGATTTGGTTGGTTGCCTTCTCATTTTTCTTTCCTTATTTTTATTTTTGTCCAAGGAAACAAATTTTTTTGTTTTTAGGAATTGCAATAAGAGCATTTTGTGATGGTTGTCCAAATTTGATTGTTTGAATCTTGTTTTATTTTCAGGAATTCTATACTTTGAAAGTACAAAATTCGTCCCAAGAATAGAAAAAAGTTGTACTTTCCTGTGATGTGTCCTTGCCCGGAAATGAAATATTCACCAACGTTTCGGTGCTCATACATGAAACAACGACGCTCTCTCCTCGATACCTAAGATCCCGTATTGAGGAGAGAGCGTCGTTGTTTATTATATTTATTTGTAGATTCCTGTGAAATTAGTTCTAGTTTTCTGTACTTTTTGGTAAAAATTTGTCCAACAGGGTACCTTCCGACTCCCACTATGGACACCATTTTTGATCCCTGAAGTGTGTCCTTGCCCTGAAATTTGATTTTAAAGAAAACAATTAATCCTCTTGTTTTGATTTGTTTGCAGGGTAGTTCGACAGTGAAACAAGAAAAGGTACCCAAGAAACACACTCCAATGTATCCCGGTTCTTGTGCCGGAAGCAGATCAATCGAGACATGTCGTTGCCCCGAGAATGGAGTTTTCAAAACTCGAGTCGATCGGTCGAGGATCGAGGACCGACCTCGGCCGCGTCTCAGGAGGGTATCAATCCGACCACCATGGACGAGAATATGAACATGAACATGAACCAACAGAACCAGCTGGGCTCTCTCTTCTCCATCCACTCTGCCCCAGTTTTCGACCTAAACACTTCAACATCATCTCCGAAGAGGCCATCCTCCCTCATGGTCCAGGTAACGGCAAATTCGACCCCCATTGTTCCACCCCATCTCAGTCCACCAGAAACGATCGAGGACGAGGACAACGACAATCTTTTGACCATCTCGAGTCTCACAGCCAGACCCTTGATTGCGAAATCTCGGGAGCTGAGGTCCTCCAAAGAGAGTGGCAGGAAGTGGAAAAAAAAGAAGAAGAAAAAGAAGCCAAAAGCGAGCGATGATAAAATCAAAAATCCCAACTTCGTGCCTCTGGATGGTGGATATGGATGGGTTGTTGTTCTTGGGGCATTTTTTGTTCAGTTTTGGGTCGCTGGATTAGTGAAATCTTACGGGGTTCTTTATCTCGAAGTCATGGAGACTTTCAAGGACTCGTCGGCTTCCTTTGCTTCCTGGATTCCGGCGATTTTGTCGTGTCTCTGTCTTGCCTTGGGTGAGTCGAATTATAATTTAATAATTATATTAATTATTATATATTTTATTAATTTGAGAAATATTCTCCTGAAGCTTTAAGGTGCTTCAAAACGACTTGGGGTTCAGAAGCTAGCAAATTGCGTCAACATGAATGAATTTTTTGACGTAAGATTTTTACCAGGTGATCTATAGGCAATTGTATTCGACTCTACATTGAGCTTTTTTCAGAAAATGTTGTCGTTCTTTTTTTGTAATTGAAGACGAAGTAGTTTTTTGCGCCCGAAACGCGGCAACCCGACACCAAGCGGTGCAGTGTTCACGGAAAGGCTTGGCGCTTGGATGCCACATTTCGAGCGCAAAAAACTACAAAAAAAAACAACAACGACAACATTTTCCGAAAAAAGGTTTCTGTAGAGGCGAATATAATTGCCTGTAGATTACCTGGTGAAAATATTACATCAAAAAATTCATCCGTGTTGGCGTAATTTGCCAGCTTCTGAACCCCAAGTAGTTTTGAAGCACCTTAAATCTTCAAGAGAATATTTCTCAAATTAGTAGAGATAAGTGATTTTAAATGTAGGTCAATGAATTCGTCTTCGTTTTCTCTATAATTTGGGATTGTTTAAGAAACTACAATAATCCAGGGTGGCCGAAAAATTTCATTTTTGAAATTCCCTGACTTTCCCTTGATTTTTCCCTGGCCAATTTTACATTTTTCCTGGCCGTCAAAACATTTTCGACAAAAAAAAATGACTTTTTAACAAAATAGTTAGATTTTCAACAGAATAATTAAATTTTCAACAAGAAAGTTGAATTTTCAACCTTCTAAGATGAATCCTCAACCAAATGGTTGAATTTTTAAACAAAAAATATTAAACTTCAACCAAAAACGTTTACAACCAAGTAGTTGAACTTTAAAGCGGAAAAGCAAATTCTGAAGAGATAAGTTCAATTTAAAAAAATATATATATATAAAATTTCTACCAAAATAAAATTTGAAACCCAAAAAGAGGAATTTTCAAGCAAATAGTTTAATTTTTAACCAAAAAAGGTACATTTTAAACAAAAAGTGGAAAATGTAAACATTCAGTAAAACATTAAATTACAATTTAATCAATAAATTAAAATTAAATGAAGAAAGAAAAAAATGTCAAAATTATTGAACTTTCAAACCAAAGGACGATTTTTCTCTAAAACGATTGAATATTCAACCCGAAAATATGAATTTTCAACAAAAAAGATAATTTTCAACAAAAATGGAAACGTTACATTTTCAGTTAAAAAAATTAATTTAAGACAACAAAAAAACGAATTTTATATATAATAGTTATATTTTTAAGCAAAGAGATGAACCGTCAACCTAATTAGTTGAATTTTGAATTAAAAAAAAAAAATCAATCAAATAGTTAACCTTCAACCAAAGTGATGAATTTTCAATTAAACTGATGAATCTTGAACTGCAACAGTTAAATTTTCAGTTGAAAACAAAATTTCACAAAAAAAAAACAATTTTTCAAACAAAAAGATGATGAATTTTCAACTAACATTATGAATCTTTAACCAAAAGATAATTTTTTAATAAAATGATTTAACTTTCAACCAAGTAGTTCAATTTTCAATAAAATAGTTTAATCCTCAACCAAACAAGATTAATTTTCAACCAAACAGTTGCATTTTTATCTGAAAAAGATTGAATTTGAATTGAATTGAATTAAATTGAATTTTTAACGAAAAAAGATTTCAGTGGAATTTTCAACACCAAAATATAAATTATCGAGAAAAAATTAATTGTCTACCAAAATAGTTGAATTTTTGACCAAAAAAGATGACTTTTTAACAAAATTATTTGATTTTCAACCAAATGATTGAATTTTTAACCAAAAATGAATTTTCAGACGAGAAGATTAATTTTCTACCGAAGAAGACGAATTTTCCACAAAACACATGAATTTTCATTCAAATAGTAGAATTATTAACAAAAGAAAATCGATTTGTTGTTGAAAACTTAATTTTCTAAGTTTAAAATTTAATAACTCCATTTTTTGGTGAAGAATTTCTTTTTTTTTAGTTGAAAATTCATTTATTCATTTGGTGAAAAAATTCAACAATCTTGTAAAAAAGTCATTTTTGTTGAAAATTTAACTAGTTGGTTGACAGTGCACTTTTATGTTGAAAATTTATGTATTTTATTAAAAATCCTGTTTTTTGTTGAAAATTCGTCTTTTTGGTAGAAAACTAATCTTCTTGGTTGAAAGTTCATTTTTTTAGGATTGAAAATTCAACGATTTGGTTGAAAATTAAATTTTTTTTAAACATTTTTTGTTGAAAATTCATCTTTACTGTTTAGTTAAAAATTTGCCTTTTGGGGATGAAAAATAGACTATTTTGGTAGAAAATTAAACTACTTGCTTGAAAATAAACTTTTTTTCGAAATTTCATCTTTTTGGTTAAAAACGCAACTGTTCGGTCTTAAATTATTGTGTTTTGATTCAATATTCAACTATTTTATAGACAATCCATTTTTTTTTGTGAATTCAACTTTTTTTTATTTAAAATTAAAATCTTTTTGGGTTACATTTTTTGTTGAGAATTCATCTTTTTTGGTTGAAAATTCTACTACTTGGTTGACAGTTGAAGAATTTTCTAAAAATTGATCTGTTTGGTTGAAGATTATTTATTTTTAATTGAAGATTCATCATTTTTCTAGAAAATTTGTTGTTTTTTTGGTGGAAAAAATTTTTTTTTAAAGTGATGGTTTAACTATTCAATTTGGATTGAAACTTTATTTTTTGTATTTGAAAGTTCGTCTTTTTAATCAAAGAATTAATCTAGGTACAAATTTGGTCTTTTAGGGTTAAAATTTTTGTTAATGTTTAGTTAAAAATTAATCTGTTTTGTTGAGGATTCAACTATTTTCTTGAAAGTTCGACTTTTTGTAAAAACTTAATTTCCTAAGTTTAAAATATAATTATTCCACTTTTGGTTAAATGATCTTTTTTTTTTCTTTTTGAAAATTCATTAATTGATTTGTTTAAAAAAGTCATTTTTTGGTTGAAAGTCATTTTTTGGTTGAAAGTCATTTTTTTGTTGAAAATTTAACTATTTGATTTAAAATTGAGGTATATTATTAAAAATCCTGTATCCTATCTTTGAAAGTTTGTATTCGTCGTTTAGTTACCGTTACCGTTACCGTTACTTAGTTAACCATAAGGCGATCTCATCGACGATGGGCGATCTGTGTTTATTTGAACTCGAGATGTTTGTTTTCATAAGAAGCTTAGGGGAAGTATATGCATTTATACTTCGGTATATATCGATTCCTTTCACGCATTTTTTTAAAAGAATGCTTTTAATTAACATTTTTAATATTTTATTCGTATTTTGAAAGATTCATTTTCGATTTAACGCTTTTGTCATAGTTCATTTATATTTCAAAATGTTTGAAACTTTCGAAATTTGGAGTACCATTTATTTTTTAATTGTGTTTGGATTTTTTATAATAAATTTTGTTAATTTTTTAATCTAAAAACCAACTTCACATTTTTGTTTAACTTTTCAGAAGGACTTTGGCCTTTTTTCAATGAATAGGATAAATTAGTTTAGGGTATCAAGAATAGATAGCTTGCAAATATATAATAATTATTAATTATTTTAACAATTTTCATAAACATATTTAGAGTTTGGCTATTTTTCAAGGAATAGGTACAGTTTGTTTACAAAGTTAACTACGAATGTCTTTCTGATGAAACTTTTCTATGTTACTTCGTAAATTTACAATAATTATTAATAATTGAAACAATTTGCATAAACAAAGAGTTTGGCTATTTTTCAACGAATACGGTAAATTTCTTTTACAGAATTCACTAAGAATATCCTTCCGATGACTCTTTTCTATGAAGCTTTGCAAACTTACAAGAATTATAAATTATTTCAACAAATTAAGAGTTTGGCCACTTTCCATCGAAAAAGCCCAATTTGTTTACGGCATCACCAATAATGTATTGCCAATAAATCTTTTCTACGATACTTTGCACAGTTACAATAATTATTAATTATTTAAACAGTCTTCATAAACATATTCAGAGTTTGGGCGTTTTTCAAGGAATAGGCACAATTTGTTTACGGAGTCAACTAAGAATATCTTTCCGATTACTCTTTTCTATGTTGCTTTATAAATTTACAAGAATTATTAATTATTTAAACAATTTTGATTAAAAAATTAAGAGTTTGGCTATTTCTCAACGAATAGGCTCAATTTTTTTACAGAATTAAGTAAGAATATCTTTCAGATTACTTTTTCTATGATGCTTTGCAAATTTTCAAGAATTATTAATTATTTAAAGAATTTTCATAAACAAATTAAGCGCCCGGTCATTTTTCAACAAATAGGAACAATTAGTTTGGGGAATCAAGAAAGAATGTATTCCCAATAAATCTTTTCTACGATACTTTGCAAATATACAATAATTATTAATTATTTTAACAATTTTTCTAAAAATATTCAGAGTTGGTCTATCTTTCAAGGAATAGGCAGAATTTGTTTACGGAGTCAACTAGGAATGTCTTTTCGCTGACTATTTTATATGCTGCTTTGTAAATTTACAAGAATTATTATTTGTAATATCATTATTTTTAACGAATTGGCTCAATTGGTTTACAGAACCAAAAATAATGTATTAAAAATAAGTCTTTCCTATGTTACTTTGCAAATTTACAATAATAGTTAATTATTTTAACAATTTGCATACACATATTCAGAGTTTGGCTGTTTTTCAACAAATAGGCTCACTTTGTTTACGAATTCAACTAAGAATATCTTTTCGATGACTGTTATCTATGTTGCTTTCTAAACTTACAATAATTTTCAATTATTTAAACAATTTTAATTTAAAAACTGAGAGTTTGGCTATTTTTTAACGAATAGGCTCCATTTTTTATAGAATTAAGTAAGAATATCTTTGCAGTGACTTTTTGCTATAATGCTCTGCAAATTTCAAAGAATGAATATTTATTTAAACAATTTTGATAAACAAATCAAGTGTTTGGCTATTTTTTAAAGAATAGGCTCAATTTGTTTACGGACTCAATAAAGAATGTTTTTCAAATACCTCTTTCCTATGATACTTTGAAAATTTACAATAATGATTAATTATTTAAACAATTTTCATAAACACATTCAGAACAATTTGTTTGCGTAGTCAACTAAGATTATCTTTCCGTTGACGATTTACTATGTTTTGTAAATTTACAAGAATTATTAATTATTTAAACAATTTTGATTACAAAATTTAGAGTCTGGCTATTTTTCAACGAATAGGCTCAATTTTTTACAGAATTATTTATTCTGCATCGTGAGATGGTATCCATGCGAAGCCTTGTACAAATAGAAAACTAATCTTCTTGGTTAAAAGTTCATTTTTTTTGGGATTGAAAATTCAACGAGTTGGTTGAAAGTTGAACTTTTTTGTTGAAAATTTAATTTTTTAATTTTTTTTTCTAAATTCATCTTTTTGTTTGAAGTCCACTGATTTTGATTTAAAATAAAAATATTTTTGCTTTGAAATATCAACTATTACATTTTTTGTTGAAAATTCATCTTTTTTGGTTGAAAATTCGACTACTTGATTAAGAGTTGAAGAACTTTATAAAAATTAATTTTTTTTTGTGAAAGATTTTTTTTTCAATTGAAGATTTATTATCTTTTTAGAAAACTTTTTTTTTATTGAAAAATAATTTTTTAAAGAGAAGGTTTAACTATTTAATTTTGGTTAAAAATTGATTTTTTGTAGTTGAAAATTCGTGTTTTTGGTAAAAAATTATTCTAGGTACAAATTTGTTCTTTTTGGTTAAAAATTGTTTAAAATGTTTATTTGGAACTTAATATGTTTTTTCGAGGATTCAACTATTTTGTTGAAAGTTCGACTTTTAAAAAACAAATGTTTTTTTTTGTCTTCTTGTAAGTGGGGTGGGAGGGTAGACATAAAAAAGGTGTCTAGTCAAAAATTTCAAAGTTTTTAGACCCTGTTTCGCAATTTAAAATGATAGATTAGATGTTCTTCTGAAACCTAAAACTTAATTGCATCTAGAAGATTGCATGTTAAACTTTAGATAGAAATGATTGAAGAAAATTAATTACTTCAAGACAAGGCCTGGTTCCAGAGCTTGACCTTGAATTGAAATCGAATGTTCTTAAAAAGTTAGGAGGCAACCCTCTAATTTTCAACAATAAATTCTAATCGCTTTAGAAATCTTAATTGAACCTAAAAAGACCTCAGTAAGTCTGAATAATGAGAAAGACAAGATAGATTAAATACGGCTGCGAAGTACAATGGACGTATTCACTATGGCTGTATTTATTTGTGCTCATTTTATAAGCATTTTTCTTCCTCATAAGTATCAAATAAATTTGCTTCCTCATAGAGGGAGGTTTTCCCTAAAGAAAGAAAAAAATGTATACTTTCAATATTTTTCAAGCTTATGTTTCTGTCTTTCCGAACATTTTATTTACAGAAAATCAGAGGGCCCATCAAAATGTCAATTGACGTGTTCTGTTACAATGAACAACTTTTTTACCTACGGTAGTTTTATATTTCAAATTAAAACCTCATTGAAACAATGTAACTTTTCTTAAAACTTTCTGAGTAGCTATTGATTAATCAATAATGGTCTTCAAAAGTTCGCCAATAGATCAATCCACGCGTCTCGAAGACGCGAACAAATATATAATATACATTATAGTTGTATTCCCAATATTAAAAAAGTTTTCCTCATGTCAACAAGATAAACAATATATTTGTAAAATTTATAAAACGGTATTGATAGATCATACGAGGTCATAGAAGGTTCGTCAATAGGTCATTCGACGTGTCTCGAAGACGCAAACAAACACTTCAGAGACAATACTGTAGTACTCCTAATCTGAACAAAGTTTTTCTCATATAAATAGAATACACAATTTTTTTGAAACTTCATAAATCGTTACTAGTCGGTCATAAAAGGTTCACCAATAGGTCAATCGATGAGTCCCAAGGACGCGAA
>CAKNYM010048961.1:48908-64103 GCA_932195095.1 Andricus curvator
TCTACTTTTTTGTAGAAACTTCACTTTTCTAAATTGAAATTGTTTTTCATTGATAATTTAACTATATTATTTTTGGTTGAAAAAGGATCTTTTCAGAATAAAAAAATTAACTTTTTGATTGAAAATTCAACTTTCTGTAGAAAATTCGTCTTTTTGTCTTGAAAATTCTACAATTTGGTAGAAAATTCAACTATTTGGTAAAAAAATTCAACTGTTCTGTAGAAAATTCTTTTTTTTATCGAAAACTATTTTTTTTAATGAAAATTTAACCGTTCCATTTTTGGTTAATAATTGTTTTTTTTTAGTTTCAAAATTCAACTATTTGATTGAAAATTTATGTAATTTATTGGAAATTCGTCTTTGTTTGTAGAAAATTAGTCTTCTTGATTAAAAGTATAATTACTTGGTTAAAGTTAAACTACTTTGTTAAAAATTCATTTTTTTGATTGAAGATTCATAATTTTAGTTGAAAATTCATCTCTTTCCCTGAAAGTGTACCTATCTTTTTGAAAATTTCGTTTCCTTGAGTTAAAAATTCAACTATTTGGGTAAAAAAGCACTTACAAATTTTTTAACGTAAAAAAATTAATATTTACTGGTTGAAAATTCAACTGTTTGGTAGAAAATTCTTCTTTCTGGTTTGAAAATTCAACTACTTGATTAAAAGTTTAACTAATTTGTCAAAAATTCATTTTTTTGGTTGAAATTTTGTCTTTTTTTGTACAAAATTAATCTTCTTGGTTGAAAATTCACCCTTTTGTTTAATAATTCATCATTTTAGTTGAAAATTCGTCTTTTTGGTAGAAAATTAATCTTCTTGCTTAAAAATTCACCCTTTTTATTAAAAATTCATAATTTTAGTTGAAAATTCATCTCTTTGGTTGGAAATGAATCTATTTTGTTGAAAATTCAATTTTTTTGTTGAAAGTTCTACTATTTCGGTAGAGAATTCAACTATTTGGTTGCAAATTAACTTTATTGTTAAAAATTCATTTTGTTGGTTGAAGACTCATAATTTTAGTTGAAAATTCGACTTTTTTGGTAGAAAATTAATCTTCTTGGTGGAAAATTCACCCTTTTGTTTGAAAATTGATCATTCTAGATGAAAATTTATCTTTTTTGGTAGAAAATTAATTTTTTCGGTTGAAAATTCACACTTTCGGTTAAAAATTCATAATTTCAGTTGAAAAATTAACTCTTTGGCTGAAAATGTATTTATTTCGTTGAAAATTCTTTTTTTTTTGTTAAAGATTCAATTACTTGGGTGAAAATGAATTTTTTTGTTAACATTTAACATTTGCTGGTTGAAAATTCAACTGTTTTGTAGAAAATCCACAATTTGGTTGAAGAATTAGCTATTTTGTTAAAAAAATCGCCTTTTTTGGAAGAATTCGACTGCTTTTTTATTTGAAATTAAAATCTCTTTTGGTTAAAATATCAACTATTACATTTTTCGTTGAGAATTCCATTTTTTGGTTGAAAATTCAACTGCTTGGTGAAAATTTGAACTACTTTGTTAAAAATTCATTTTTTTGGTTGAAGATTCATAATTTTAGTGGAAAATTTGTCTTTTTGGTGGAAAATTAATCTTCTTGGATGAAAATTCATAATTTTAATTGAAAATTCATTTTATTGTTGGAAATGTACTGTTTTGTTGAAAATTCCTATTTTCGGGATGAAAAATTTACTCATTTGTGGAAAATTCATCTTTTTGGAATGAAATTACAACTATTTGGTTGAAAATTCATTTTTTTGTGGAAGATTAATTATTTTACTTGGAAATTCATTTCTTCGGCTGAAAATTTAACTATTTTGTTGGAAATTTATGTTAAAAATTCATTTTTTTGGTGGAAGATTCATAATTTGACTTGAAAGTTCATTTCTTTGGTTGAAAATTCAACTATTTGGTTAAAAATATTTTTTTCTTGAATTTTCATCTATTTAGTTGAAAATGCATTACTTTGGTAGAAAATTGAGCTCTTTTGTTAAAAATTCTTATTTTTTAGTTGGAAATTAATTTTTTCAATCGATAATTCAACTATTCCATTTTTGGTTGAAAATTTATGTTAACAAATAATTTTTTGGTGAAAAATTCATATGTTTACTTGAAAATTTCTATTTTTTAGTTGAAAATTCAACTATTTCGTTAAAATTTCATTTTTTGATAGAAAATTTAACTATTTTGTCTCGAATTCCTTTTTTTGTTGTTCAATAATCAACCATTTCATTTTAGGTTTATAATTTATCTTTTTTAGTTGAAAATTCCACTTTTTGGTTGAAAATTAATCTTCTTGGTTGAAAATTCATTATTTTCATTGAAAATTCATCTTTTTTTTGGAAATGTACCTGTTTTGTTGAAAATTTGTCTTTTTGGGTTGAAAATTCAGCTTTTTGGTTGAAACAGAACTTTTTTGTCAAAAATTAATATTTAATGGTTGAAAATTCAAATTTCGTATTTTAGGGTTGAAAATTCTGCTATTTGGTTCAAAAAAACTTTTTTGTCAAAAATTAATATTTACTGGTTAAAAATTCAACTTTTTTGTAGAAAATTCTTCTTTTTTGCTTTAAAATTCAACAGTATGGTTGAAGAATGAACTATTTTGTTGAAAATTCGCCTTTTTTTAAAAAATTCAATTGCTTTTTTTATTTTTGATAAAAAAAAATTTTCGGTTGAAATATCAACTATTGTATTTTTCGTTGAGGAATCATTATTTTGTTGCAAAATTCCACTACTTTCATCATTTTAGGTGAGAATTGCAAAATAGTTGCAATTTTAATAAAATAATTAAATTTTCAACAAAATAGTAGTTTTTTTAATCAAATTAGAAATTATTCAAATTGTAAAGACCTCCCCTGGTGGAAAAAATGTTTTCAAGAAAGTACAATATTTCTAAAACTGTAATTTTTTGTAAAAAATGTACAAAATTTAACAAAAAAATACAGGTAAATACAAATAGTTAATTTTTTCTTATATTTTTTTGTAGAAAAGTAAAAAAGTTAACAATAAATTACAAGTTTATATAATTCAAAAATTGGTATAACTTTTTATTCATATTTTTTTTTTACTTTGTTGTAAAAATCGACAAGGTATTACAGAAAATTACAGAATTACAGAAAATTAATTTTAAGGGAATATATAAAAAATTTTTTCAAAAATTTGAATAATAAATAAAAATTAAGCAGTTATCAATTTTTGAAAAAAAATTTGAGTTAGTTTAAGAGATATTTAGCAGTTTTGAGCTCGGTTTTGAGAAGATAACTTAATATAAAACTGAAAAAAATTTCGAAAAATAAAAAACTAAATTTAGATTTTTGATGATTTCGAAATGAAATTTTGAAGCTTTTTGTTGATCTTTAAAGGGTTTGAGAAAATCCAAAAATTTCTTAACTTTGTTGGGAAAATTTTAAATGATTTTTTATTTTGAAAAATTAATTTTAAGAGAATATTTAAAAATATTTTTAGAAAAATTTGAATAATATAATATATAAATAAATATAATAATAATAATCCGAAAGCACTCGAAAAAAATCACTCCTATTGTCCTATTGTTCTTTATTCTTCCTTTTATTTTAATTCGAACAATGAAAACAAGCAATTAATCGAAAAGCTTTTTAAAAACTACGAAGGGTCGAGGATGAAAATCTGTATTTTTAGAACAAGGACAGAAATTCTCCACGTGTTGAATCACACATTTTGTAAACTTGGAAAATTCGCTTCAACTTTATTGAATATTAAATAAAAAATATTCTCGTCTCGATATCTAATTTTCAATTCTGTTTTTTTCTAATAATTATTTACTTAGAATTTATTTTTATTTATAAAAAAACGTTTCTAGCGAATCTGAGATTGGCCTATTATTGGTTTATCGATTATACAATATAGTACTAGATACGTCCATGAGAGTCTGAAAGTTTTCTCTTGTTAGCCTAGAGATGTGCAAGAGTTGATAATATTCAGGAAGTATATCGTTTTGATTCAAGTTTCAAGGCTATCAAGCTGATAATTTCAAGAAAATTGAATTAAATTCTGCTTTGAGAATTTATTCAATTTTTCCAATTTTCTACAAAGGATTAAGGTGCTTCAAATGAGTCGGTTTTTAGAAGAATACAAAATATGGCTACAAGGATGAATTGTTTTATGTAATATTTTTACCAAATAATCTGAAGGCTTATAGATGTGCATGACCAGAGCCCTTTTTTTGAAAAATGATCTTGTTGTTGTTGTTTTTTTTTTTTTTGTTAATTGAAACACATTTTAAAACAATGAGCGCCTGTTTTCGGTTTACCGTGGGTTCTCTCTCAGTGGCGCGTTGCCGTTCCCAGGCGCAGAAAATTCAGCATATTTTCAATTAACAAAAAAAAAACTAGATCATTTTTTAAAAAAAGGGCTCTAGTCGTAAACATGTATAAGCCTTTAGATTGTGTGGTAAAAATATTACATCAAACAATTCATCCTTGTAGAAGTATTTTGTAGTATTCTAAAAAACGACTCGTTTCCAGCACCTTAATTGATTTTTCAACCAAGTATTTTAATTTCAAAATAGTTACATTTTCAACCAAAGAGATGAATTTTCAACTAAAATTATGTATCTTCAAAAATAATAATAATAATTTCCAACAAGCGTAAAAACATTCAACTAAATAGTTGAATTTTGAAACCAAAGGATGATTTTTAACCAAGCAGATTCATTTCCTACCAAAAAGACGAATTTTAAACAAAATATATGAATTTTCAATCAATTAGTTTAATTTGTAACCAAAAATATACATTTTCAAAAAAAGTTAATTTTCAACCACGTAATTTGATTTTCTATCAAACTATTGCATTTTTTACTAGAAACGATCAATTTTCAATCAAAAATGGAACAGTTACATTTTCAGTTAAAAAAAATTAAATCTCGACGAAGAAAAACGAATTTTCAAGAAAATAGTTAAATTTTCAACCAAAGAGATACATTTTCAACTAAAATAATAAATCTTCAGAAAAAAATTAATTTTCAAAAAAAGAGTTCAACATGCAACCAAATAATTGAATTTTGAAACAAAAGGATGATTTTTTAACCAAGAAGATTAATTTCCTACCAAAAAGACGAATTTTCTACAAAATACAGGAATGTTCAATAAATTATTTTAATTTTCAACCAAAAATATATATTTTCAACAAAAAAGTTAATTTTCAACCAAGTAATTTAATTTTCTATCGCATTGTTGAATTTTTAACTAGAAACAATCAATTTTCAATTAAAAATATGAATTTTTAAACCAAAAATGAAATAGTTACATTTTCAGTTAACAAAATTAAATCTCGACGAGGAAAAATTAATTTTCGACATTAATTTATAACATTCAACCAAATAGTTGAATTTACAACTAAGAAAGATAAATTTTCGATTAAGAAGTTTAATTTTTAACTGAAAAAGATACATTTTTAAACAAATAATTAAGTTTTCAATCAAAAAGACAAATTTTCTACCAAGAGGATTAAATTCTACAAAAAGACGAATTTTCAACAAAAAATATTATTTTTCTTTAAAAATGTTAATTTTGTACCAAATAGTTAAATTTTTGAATAAAATGATGAATATTCAACAAAAAAAAGAATTCTTTACAAAGTAGTTCAACTTTAATTAAAGTTGTTAAATTTAAAAAAAATGAATTTTCAACCAAGAAGATTAATTTTCTATCAAAAAAGATTAATTTTTCACAAAATACATAAATTTTCAACAACAAAAAATAAATGTAAACCAAATAGTTGAATTCTCTACCAAAACAGTTGAATTCTTAACTAAAAAAATGGAATAATTATATTTTCAGTTAAAAAGATTGAGTTTTATGAGAAAAAAATTAATTTTCAACAAAATAGATGAATTTTCAAATGAAGAAGAAAAAAATACACCAATTTTCAAACAAATAGTTGAATTTTTAACAAAAAAAGATACATTTTCAATCTGAAGTTGCCCTTTTTTCGAAAAATGGTCTGTTTTTTTTTTTTGTTTGTTAATTGAAACACACTTTAAAACAATGAGCGCCTGTTTTCGGTTTACCGTGGGTACTCTCCCAGTGGCGCGTTGCCGTTCCCAGGCGCAGAAAATTCAGCATATTTTCAATTAACAAAAAAAAAACAAGATCATTTTTCAAAAAAGGGCTCTAGTCGTAAACATGTATAAGCCTTTAGATTGTGTGGTAAAAATATTATATCAAACAATTCATCCTTGTAGAAGTATTTTGTAGTATTCTAAAAACCGACTCGTTTCCAGCACCTTAATTGATTTTTCAATCAAGTCTTTTAATTTCCTATTAAATTGTTGAATTTTCAACTAGAAACGATAAATCTTCAACCGAAAATAAAATAGTTACATTTTCAATTGAAAAATTAAATCTCGGCGAAGAAAAATAAATTTTCAACAAAATAGTTAATTTTCAACCAAGTAATTTGATTAACTATCAAATTGTTGCATTTTTTACTAGAAATGATCAATTTTCAATCCAAATTGGAACAGTTACATTTGAATAAATTTTGAACAAAAAATATAATTTTTTTTTAAATGTGAATTTTTTACCAAAAAGTTAAATGTTCGAGTAAAATGATAAATATTCAACAACAACAAAATAATTTTTCATAGAGTAGTTCAACTTTAATCAAAATAGTTGAATTAAAAAAAAAAGTAATTTTTAACCAAGAAGATTAATTTTCTATCCAAAAGATGAATTTTTAACAGAATACATGACTTTTCAACAACAAAAGTTAATTGTCAACCAAAGTAGTTGAATTTTCAACTAAAAAAAAGGAATAGTTATATTTACAGTTAAAAAATTGATTTTTGTAAGAAAAAAATGAATTTTCAAGAAAATAGTTCAAATTTTCAACCAATGTAATAAATTTTCAAAGAAAAAGATCAATTTTCAACCAAGAGGAATAGTTTTCTACTAAAAAAGATGAATTAAACAAATACATGAATTTTCGACCAAATAGTTAAATTATTAACAAAAAAATATGGATTTCCAACGGAATAGTTTAATTTTCATCAAAAAAGAGGATTCTTCAAACAAAAAAAATAATTTTAAACCAAACAGCTAAATTTTGACCAAAAAATAAAAAATGAATTTTCAAGCAAGAAGATTAATTTTTTATAAAAAAAAAATGAATTTTGAACAAAATACATAAATTTTCAACAACAAATATTAATTGTCAACCAAGTAGTTGAATTTCTAACTAAAAACATGAAATAGTTATATTTTCAGTTTAAAAAAAAATTCATTTTTATAAGAAAAAATGAATTTTCAACCAAATAGTTGAATTTTCAACTGAAAAAGTTAAATTTTCAATCAAGAAGTTGAATTTGTAACTAAAAAAGGGTAATTTTTAAATACATAATTAAATTTTCAATTAAAAATACGAATTTCCCACAAAGAGGATTAATGTTCCACCAAAAAGACGAATTTTAAACAAAAAATATTATTTTTCCTCAAAAATGTTAATTTTTTAGCAAATAGTTAAATTTTCGAATAGAATGATGAATATTCAACAACAACAAAAAAAGAATTTTTTACAAAGTAGTTACATTTAAAAAAATGAATTTTCAACCAAGAAGATTAATTTTTATCCAAAAAGATGAATTTTCAACAAAATACATAAATTTCAACAACAAATATTATTTGTCAACCAAGTAGTTGAATTTTCAACTAAAAATATGGAATAGTTACATTTTCAGTTTAAAAAAAAAATTGATTTTTATAAGAAAAAATGAATTTTCAACCAAATAGTTGAATTTTCAATTGAAAAAGATAAATTTTCAATCAAGAAATTGAATTTTAACTAAACAGGGGAAATTTTTAAACAAATAATTACATTTTCAATCAAAAATACGATTTTTCCACAAAGATGATTAATGTTCTACCAAAAAGACGAATTATGAACAAAAAATATTATTCTTCCTCAAAAATGTTAATTTTTTACCAAAAAGTTAAATTTTCGAATAAAATGATGAATATTCAACAACAAAAAAAGAATTTTTTACAAAGTAGTTCAACTTTAATTAAAGTAGTTAAATTTAAAAAATAAAATTAATTTTTATCTAAGAAGATTAATTTTCTATCAAAAAAGATGAATTTTTAACAAAATACATGAGTTTTCAACAACAAAAGTTAATTGTCAACCAAATAGTTGAATTTTCAACTAAAAACATGGAATAGTTATATTTTCAATTAATGAAAATTAAACCATTGAGTTTAAAATCCATATTTTTTGTTAATAATTCGACTATTTGGACGAAAATTCATGTTTTTTTTTAATTAATCTTTTTTGGTAGAAAACTATTCTTCTAAGATTCAAATTTTTCCTTTTTTAATTCATCTTTTTTGGTAGAAAACTATTCTTCTTGGTTGAAAATTTATCTTTTTGGTTGAAAATTTATTTTATTGGTTGAAAATTTAACTACTTTGTTGAAATTCATTTTATTCGGTTGAAAATTAATTTTTTAAACTACAATTATTTTATTCTTTTTTCGTTGAAAATTCATTTCTTTGGTTAAAAATTTATATAATTTGTCGAAAATTTAACCTTTTTGATAAAAAATTAATCTTCTTGGTTGAAAATTAATTTTTTTGGTAGAAATTCAACTTTTTGGTTTAAAATTAATTTTTTTGTTTGAAGATTCATATTTTTTGATAGAAAATCAATCATATATCTTTTTTTCGTGAAAATTAAACTATTCCGTTGAAAATCCATATTTTTTTGTTAATAATTCAACTATTTGGTCGAAAATTCCTGTCTTCTTTTTAATTCATCTTTTGTGGTAGAAAACTATTCTTCGTGGTTAAAAATTTATCTTTTAGGTTGAAAATTTAACTATTTTGTTGAAAATTAATCTTATTTGGTTAAAAATTAATTTTTTTAACTGAAACTCTTCTATTCATTTTAAGTTGAAAATTTATCTTTTTCAGTTGAAAATTCATCTATTTTGTTAAAAATTCATTTTTTTTCTTATAAAAATCAATCTTTTTAACTGAAAATATAATTATTCAATTTTTTTATTTAAGAATTCAACTATTTTGGTAGAGAATTTAACTATTTGGTTGAAACTTAACTTTGTTGTTGAAAATTTATGTATTTTGTGAAAAATTAATCTTTTTTGATAGAAAATTAATTTTCTTGGTTGAAAATTCATTTTTTTTTTAATTTAACAACTTTGATTAAAGTTGAACTACTTTGTAAAGAATTCTTTTTTTTGGTTGAATATTCATCATTTCATTCAAAAATTTAACTCTTTGGTACAAAATTAACATTTTTAAAGAAAAATAATATTTTTGGTTGAAAATTCGTCTTTTTGGTAGAATTCAATCCTCTTGGTGGAAAATTTGTCTTTTTGATTGAAAATTTAATTATTTCTTTAAAAATGTCTCTTTTTCAGTTAAAAATTCAACTTCTTAATTGAAAATTCATCTTTCTTGGTTGTAAATTCAACTATTTGGTTGAATATTGAACTCTTTTGTTGCAAATTAATTTTTTTTTAAATTTATTATTTTGGTTGAAAATTTCATCTCTTTGGCTGAAAATTAAAAAAATTAATTTTTCCTGGTCAACACTTAATTTTTTTAACTTTTTATTCGAAAATTTAACTATTTGGTGAAAAATTAACATTTTTGAGGAAAAATATTTTTTTTTGGTTCAAAATTCGCCTTTTTGGTAGAACATTAATCATCTTCGTGGGAAATTCGTCTTTTTAATTAAAATTTAATTATGTCTTTAAAAATTACCCTTTTTAAGTTAAAAATTCAACTTCTTGATTGTAAATTTATCTTTTTTAATTGAAAATTCAATTATTAGGTGGAATGTCGAACTCTTTTGATGCAAATTAATTTTTTTTTATTCATTATTTTAGTTGAAAATTCAACTCTTTGGTTGAAAATTTAACTATGTTGTTGAAAATTCGTTGGTCCTCGTCGAGATTTAATTTTTTTAACTGAAAATGTAACTATTCCATTTTTGGTTTAAAATTTGTATTTTTAATTGAAAATTGATCTTTTCTACTTGAAAAGACAAAAATTCAATAGGAAATTAAACTGCGTGGTTGAAAATTTATATATTTTGTCGAAAATTCAAACTTTTTGATAGAAAATTAATCTTCTTGGTTGGAAATTCATTTTTTGATCAAAATTTAGCTTTTTTTTTTAAATAATTTTTTTGTTTGAAAATTCATCTTTTTTGGTAGAAAACTATTCCTCTTGGTTGAAAATTTATCTTTTTCGTTGAAAATGTATTACATTGGTTGAAAATTTAAACTATTTTGTTGAAACTTCATTTTTTTCTTATAAAAATCAATTCAACTACTTTGGTAGAGAATTCAACTATTTGGTTAACAATTAATATTTGTTGTTGAAAATTTATGTATTTTGTTAAAAATTAATCTTTTTTGATAGAAAATTAATCTTCTTGGTTAAAAATTCATTTTCTTTTTAAATTTAACTACTTTGATTAAAGTTGAACTACTTTGTGAATTTTTGTTTTGTTTTCTTGAATATTCATCATTTTACTCGAAAATTCAACTTTTTCGTAAAAAGTTCACATTTAAAAAAAAAATTATATTTTTTGTTCAAAATTCGTCTTTTTGATAGAACGTTAATTCTCTTGGTGGGAAATTCCTCTTTTTGATCGAAAATTTAATTATTGCTTTAAAATTTTTCCTGTCTTTTTTAGTTTGAAAATTCAACTATTTGGTTGAACTCTTTTTTTGAAAATTAATTTTTTTCTGAAGATTCATTATTTTAGTTGAAAATGTATCTCTTTAGTTGAAAATTTAACTATGTTGTTGAAAATTCGTTTTTCTTCGTCGAGATTTAATTTTTTTTACTGAAAATGTAAATCTTTCATTTTTGGTTCAAAAATTCATGTTTTAAATTGAAAATTGATCGTTTCTAGTTAAAAATTCAACTATTTGAAAGGAAATTAAAGTACTTGGTTGAAAATTAACTTTTTTGTAGAAAAAAAATATTTTTGGTTAAAAATTAAACTAATTATTGGTTAAAAATTCATGTATTTTATGGAATATTCATTTTTTTTTTGGCAGAAAATGAATCTTCTTCGTTAAAAAATCATCCTTTTGTTTCAAAATTCAACTATTTGGTTGAATGTTGAACTCTTTTCTTGAAAATTTTTTTTTTTTCAAGATTCATTATCTTCAAACAAAAAAATTAATTTTAAACCAAACAGCTAAATTTTGACCAAAAAATAAGAAATGAATTTTCAACCAAGAAGATTAATTTTCTATCAAAAACGTTAAATTTTCGACAAATTATATAAATTTTCAACCAAATAGTTGAATCTTCTAAGTCTTTACTTATAAATTAAAAAAGAGAAATTTTCAATCAAGAAGTTGAAATTGTAACTAAAAAGGGGAAATTTTTAAACAAATAATTACATTTTCAATCAAAAATTTTCACAAAGTAGTTCAACTTTAATCAAAGTAGTTAAATTAAAAAAAAATGAATTTTCAACCAAGAAGATTAATTTTCTATTGAAAAAGATGAATTTTCAACAAAATGCATGAATTTTCAACAACAAATAATTAATTTCAACCAAGTAGTTGAATTTTCAACTAAAAACATGGAATAGTTATATTTTCAGTTAATGAAAATTAAACTATTGAGTTGAAAATCCATATTTTTTGTTAATCATTCGACTATTTGGACGAAAATTCATGTTTTTTTTTAATTCATCTTTTTTGGTAGTAAACTATTCTTCTGAGATTCAAATTTATCTTTCTCGTTGAAAATTTATTTTATTTGGTTAAAAACTAATTTTTTAAACTGAAATTCTTCTATTTTTTTTAAGTTGAAAATTTATCTCTTTCAGTTGAAAATTCATCTATTTTGTTGAAAATTCATTTTTTTTCTTATAAAAATTAATCTTTCTAACTGAAAATATAATTATTCCATTTTTTTATTTAGGAATTCAACTATTTGGTTGAAACTTAACTTTGTTGTTGAAAATTTATGTATTTTGTGAAAAATTAATCTTTTTTGATAGAAAATTAATCTTCTTGGTTGAAAATTCATTTTTTTTTAATTTAACAATTTTGATTAAAGTTGAACTACTTTGTAAAGAATTCTTTTTTTTTTTGGTTGAATATTCATAATTTTATTCACAAATTTAACTATTTGGTACAAAATTAACATTTTTAAAGAAAAATAATATTTTTTGTTGAAAATTCGTCTTTTTGGTAGAATTTAATCCTCTTGGTAGAAAATTTGTCTTTTCGATTGAAAATTTAATTATTTGTTTAAAAATGTCTCTTTTTCAGTTAAAAATTCAACTTCTCAATTGGAAATTTATCTTTCTTAGTTGAAAATTCAACTATTTGGTTGAATGTTGAACTCTTTTGTTGTAAAATTAATTTTTTTTTAAATTCATTATTTTTGTTGAAAATTTCATCTCTTTGGCTGAAAATTAAAAAAATTAATTTTTCCTTGTCGAGACTTAATTTTTTTAACTGAAAATGTAACTATTCCTTTTTTGGTTTAATAATTTATATTTTTAATTAAAAATTGATCGTTTCTAGTGAATAATTCGAGAATTTGACAGGAAATTAAGCTGCTTGGTTGAAAATTAACTTTTTTGTTGAAAATGTATATTTTTGGTTGAAAATTAAACTAATTGGTGGAAATTTCAGTTTTTCAAATTGAAAATTCGTTTTTTTTGGTAGAAAATGAATCTTCTTGATTAAAAAAACATCGTTCCGTTTCCAAATTCAACTATTTGTTTCAATGTTAAACTCTTTTATTAAAAATGATTTTTTTTTAAGATTCATTATTTTTATCGAAAATTTATTACTTTGGTTGAAAATTTAACTATTTTGTTGAAAATTCGTTTTTTTTTTCATCGAAATTAAATTTTTTAACTGAAAATGTAACTATTCCATTTTTGGTTGAAAATTGATTGTTTCTAGTGAAAAAATTAAACTATTTGATAGTAAATTAAACTACTTGGTTGAAAATTATTTTTTTGGTTGAAATTTTTTTTTTTGAAAATGTATATTTTTGGTTGAAAAATAAAGTAATTGATTGAAAATTCGTCTTTTTTGGTAGAAAATGAATCTTCTTGGTTAGAAAATCATCGTTTTGATTCAAAATTCAACTATTTGGTTGAATATTGAACTATTTTGTTAAAAATTAATTTTTTTTTTCAAGATTCATTATTTTAGTTGAAAATTTATCTCCTTTGCTTAAAATTTAACTATTTTGTTGAAAATTCGTTTTTCTTTCTCGATATTCAATTTTTTCAGCTGAAAATGTAACTATTTCATTTTTTGTTGAAAATTGATCGTTTCTAGTTGAAAATTCAACAATCTGATAGAAAATTAAAATACTTGGTTGAAAAAATCAACTTTTTTTGTAGAAAATTCATCTTTCTGACTTGAAATTTTTTTTGAAAATTCATCTTTTTTGGTTCAACATTAATTTTCTTGGTGAAAATTTTTCTTTGAAAATGTAATTACTTGGTTAAAAATTTATCTATTTTTATTGAAAATTCAATTGTCTAGTTGAAAGTTGAAATACTTTGTTAAATATTCATTTTTTTAAACATTCACTTCTTTTTTCAAAATTCGATTATTTTCTTTTTTTTAAACTTTGCAATTGCATAAAACATACTTCACTGATGATTATATTTGATTTTCAACCTTATCAGAGTTTTTTATTTATTATGGATGAATGCAAATTTTTTAATTAATTTTCTTGTTAAGATTACAATAAAGTTGCAAAATATAATGGCTTAGAATTAAATTCTCGATTTGCAGCCCCAATTTTGTATGTAATTGCAAAGTTTCGAAAATAAAAATAAATAATAAAAAAAATAATATAAATAAATGTTCTTCAAATAAAATAATAAAAAATAAAATAAAAGATTTTGCGTAATACATTTAATTAAAAATTTGTTTCAAAAATTCACAGAGTGATATTCATTTATTCAAATTAATTCACTGTCAGTTGAAAATAACTAAAAGCTAGCGAATGCATTTCTAAAATATCTCAGATCATAAACATTCAGTTTTATGATTACTGCAACATATTTCATCTTCATGCGTAATTCAGCTGATGAAACGGATTGCGTTGAATTATTTCTGCTTTAACGAGGCAAGGAAACAACAAATAATGAAAAATATGTTGTTTATGTCGAATGACGTGTGAGAGTAAATATTCTCCATTGCACGACCTAATTCACCTACTATATCTACTTTCATCTTGATGGATAAATAACGATGGCATATTTTTTTATTTATCTTTTCCTCATTTTGATAAGATTCAGAAATATCAGATTTTCTATATCGTATTCTTACTTAACATTTTAAAATTATTCAAAATTAATTCCAATGTTTATTTCAACTATTATTCTTTTGTTTATAAATTATGAAAATTCTTATTTATTTATGGCAGCTCATTTTTTCAGAACTTTCATTCCCATTATTTCTTATTTGTTCATCTAGCCCACTCTAATTCGTTCACACCAGCTTCCTTTATCTTCAGGCCGTCCTCTAAATCCTTCTTATATACTCTCCCATACACTCCCCCGTGCTTTCTCTGCACTTTCTGTTCTCCTTCCTTTCCCAATAGATTTTACATTACCTCCTTTCCCAATCTAAATCTTAATATTCTTGTCCATCTCTCCCTATCCCTTTTCTAAATACTCTGGTACTCCTTCCTTTTTCATCATTTTATACCATTTATTATATTTTGATTCATCAATCATCCCCCATCTTCCTATTACTTTCCCTGTCTCTTTTCTTCAATTCTTCATATACTCCAGCCACATCTGTTATATCTCTATCCCTAAACAACTTTCCTCTTTCTTCTTGCCATCTCATAAATTCTATCGTCCTCTCTCTCCTTTCTTCTACATCCTTCAAACACATTTTCGCTAACTCCACCCCCTTTTCCCTTCAGGAATCTCGTCTGTACCAGGTGCCTTCCGATATATTGATTGTTCCTAAGACCTTAATTATATCTTCCCTTTCTACGTCCTCTTCCTCGTCTCTTTCTGTTCACACTTTTCCTCGTGCCTCAACTTTCTTCTTTAAATCCCCCTATCAAATCAATGTTTTTCATTCTAGCATCTCGACTTCTTTATGTACTCCCTCTCCCTCTCCCTCTCCCTCTCCCTCTCCCTCTCCCTCTCCCTCTCCCTCTCCCTCTCCCTCTCCC
>CAKNYM010048962.1:0-12631 GCA_932195095.1 Andricus curvator
ATTAAATCTTTCAATTCTTTCTTGCTTTATTCAATTTTTTAAAATCTATCTGGAATCTTCGTGAAATGATAGAAGTCTTTCTGAAATCTTTCAAATCAATCCGAAATCTTCGCGAAATATTTGAAATCTTTGTAAAATCTTGGAGATATCATTGCAACCTTTGTTAAATCTTTGTGAAATCTTTGGAAATATTTGAAATATTTGGTAATCTTCATGAAATTATTTAAATCTTTTTCAAATCTTTAGCAAATCTTTCAAACCTATCCGAAATCTCTGAAATCTTGGGGAAATCATTGAAATCTTTGTTTAATCTTCGTAAAATCTTTGTGATATCTTTGTGAAATCTTTGCGAAATATTTGAAATCTTTGTGAAATCATTAGCAATAAATTGAAATCTTTGTTCAATCTTTGAAATTTATCTGAAATCTTTGTGAAATAATAGAAATAAGTTTTATCATCAGGAAATGGCGCGTTATAATGAATCCTCGCAAACTATTTCATGGCGGTTTTTTAACTTGAAATCCTTTGGAATTCCATATTTGAAAAAAAAATAGATTTGAGGAATCACTAGTTTGATATTAAATGTTTTCAAAAACATCTAATAATCTAAATATATTTGTAAAAATTTCGGCAGGAGAATACAAATTTTGGAATTTGGAAAAAGTTAGAATTATTCTTGAATTCATTGGAACTGATCATAAATTATTTGGATTTTTTTAGAATTCCTTCATATTCAACTACGTTCATTATGAAATATGCCGGAATAGAAAATTCTATTAAAGCATACTTTCTTAGAAGGAAATTATTGATTGTGCATACTTACCTGTAAAATTAATGAAAACCACAAAAGTAAGGAGTAGAGTTTCAATAAGGCTCTTCATCTTTTATTTTTAGATTTCGTCACAAATAACTGATAAATTGAGAACATTTTCACTGCTATATATACATACTAATTGGTATCTTAAAAGTTTACTCTATTATTGCTCGAACACCCTACAGTATTATCATAATCATAATTCACAATTTTTATAGACTACTCGGACGTGGCAGAAGCAATTATATTCTTCTTATGGCAGAACAAATAGAATGTTACTGCGCAAATTTCAGGTTTATTATTTTTAACGTCTGCGTTGAAAGGTGTTTTTACCTATATTCTGAAGCCGTTGACATCGAATATGAATAAAGAATATTTTTGAAGTCAAGTGAAACCTTTGTCAAGGGGAATTCCGAATTTTTTAAATATTGTTGAATTTGATGGCTCCAGAGGAGGGTCAGGAGTAGGAATCGATGACAGCGCGGGAAGGAGGAGAATAGGGATCCCGCTTGGGCGGCATAATAATAATGCCACCGTTTTCAGGCGGAGGATCTGGCTAGCCTTCGCTGTGCTGAAACATTATCAGAAGAAAACGCTGCTGGTAGGCAGATCATAATCTGCTCGTCGACTTCAGGAAGATGAACGAGATCACTGATCAAGACGCGTACCCACTTCCGGTGATCATCCTCATCCTTGAACACCTGGGTAAAGCCAAATTCTTTTCGGCTTTTGATCTGAGATCCGATTTTTATCAAATTCAAATGGAAGATCATTCCAAAAAGTACACTGCCTTTACTACACTTTAGGGAAATTTCCATTTCAACCGTATGCCTTTTGGTTTAGAGAACGCCCTGGCCACATTCCAAAGAATGATGGATACGGCACTAAGGGAGCTTATCGAGAAAATCTGCTTTATTTACCTGCTTGACATTGTCGTGTTTCGTAAAACACTACAAGAACACAACGAAAACGTAGTCACATTGTTCGAACGTTTACGTGCAATGGGATTGAATTTGTAGCCATATAAGTGCGAGTTCTTTAGACCAGAACTTGAATATCTGGGCCATTTGATTACAAAATATGGAGTGAAACTCAACTCGAATAAAGTATCAGCGGTTCATAATGTTAAAAGACCAACAAACATAAAATAATTAATGAACTTCCTAGGATAATCTGGACATAACCGTGTGTTTATAAAAAAACTATTCAACTATAGCAAAGCCATTGACGGAACTGACAAGAAAGGATCAACGTTTCGAGTTGACTTCAGCCTGTGAGAAATCTTCCTAGACGCTAGCAATGTAGGTTTAAGAGCAATTTTATCTCAAAGAGGACATCCTGTTTATTATATTTCAAGAACGTTATACGCATCTGAGCTAAACTACATCACTACAGAGAAGGAACTTTCAGCAATTGTTTGAGCAATCAGGCGAATACGTATATATTTATTGGGACGAAAATTTATGATACAAACGGATCAAAATGCCTTAAAGTGGCTTTTCAATGCGAAAGTTCCTTTGTCAAGATTGTTGAACTGGAGACTACACTTAGAAGGATATATGTACGTGATTGAGTAGAAGAAATGCCAGGAAAATACCGCGGCAGATGCTCTCTCCCGAATGCATCCAATCAATCAACTGAAAATTAGTTTAGAAAACCTACCTACGAAGACCAAAGACAATGCTGAGAATAACAATAATCTGGAATTCGATGGCGAGATTATTACTAATAATAATGACTCAGAAACTTAGGAGACCTACACTAACCTAGAAGCATTGGTGGAGGGAGAACCAGCAAATGAAGTGAATCAATTCATTGTAAAAAGATTAAGAAACCACGAGCCAAAAGACGAAAAGGAAAATTTTATGGAATACTCTTCTTGAAAAACGGATCACAGGCTAAGCAAGTTGAAAACAAAGCCAGTAGCTGAAGAAAAAAATTGGATTAAAATCAGCAAGAAAAATATCTTCTCCTTGCTGTGAATTCAACTTCCGGATTACTCTGAAGAAAAGGGAATGAAACTAATGTACACTAAGTTGAAAGACTTCGTAAATAATAAAAGCTGGAAAATGATAAAGTATTATATGGAAGACCCTCTAATCACCAATATTGAGAGACTACGCTTCCGAGATATGTTGAATTTTCTTTTGCAAACGAAATTTAGGGAACATGATTTTTTCCTGTGTGAAGGACCTGACAAACTACTAAGTGAAGAAGATAAGCTTAATTCACTGATATGAGCACATGGAAACGTAGCAACCGGTCACTTTGGAGAAAACAAAACCATCCGAAGACTAGTTGAATAAACTTCTTGGGAGGATATGGGAAAGGATGTCATTGCGTTCATACAAAAATGTAAAACTTGCAAACAAGAAAAATTGTCTCGGATCCGAACCAAAGTAGAAGCTGTGATTTCAGAAATACCGAAGAACCTGAAGTTGGACCATTGGGCGAAACGCAATCCAGTAATAACTACATCTTATCCATTCAGGACGTCCTCACGAAATGCATTATCATGATTCCATTGAAGGGCACTACGAACGAGAACATACTGACTAATTTATCCGATCACTATATTTATATTTGTTCTGTCCCTAAGCACATATTCGCAGATCAAGGTGCAAATTTTATATTAGAACATGTTGAAAAATTTGAGAGTTTATCCAGAATTAGGCACATGAGGACAACAGCTTTTCACACATGAAGTAATGGAGCCCTCGAGAGAACTCACAGAAAATTTAGGGAATTGCTGAAGACATACATGTCAGATAATGAAACCGAATGCAGCAGTTCATGAAAGCACAGGTCCGATTCCGTTTAATAGGACCGTCGGCAGAAAAGCAAATAAACCTTCAGCACAAACAGTATCTCGAGAAAGGGGAATCCGCAAAAAGAAAGACGCAAAAGCGTCTCAAATACCACCAAGACGCTAAAATTATACGCACTAAGCATACCTGCGAACCAGGCGATTCTGTTCCTATACACAACTACAGTAAAACAACTGAATTGGAAAAGGAATGGTCCGCCCCTTGCACCACTTTTAGGAAAATAGGTGAAACCAATTACGAAATCCTTTGCGAGATATCAAACTATATCATGCATGCTAACCAAATGAAGTTATAATATCAGTAACGTGGAAATTATATTCACTTTCAGCATGAGGATCGCACGATAAATCATGCTATTCATCCTGATCTCTCCTGCTGTCCTCGCCAAAGTTATCTTCACCTCACTCATTGCCGTGACCATTTTCGCCGAAAACTTCGGCCCAGCACATCCATCGATACATCCGAACTTGAACGCCAGTTTCTCCAATTGTGTAAACTGTATAAAACAACTTCGTCGATGTGCCAAATAGATTGCACTAAACAGTTTGAAATTAAAATGTTCAAGGGCAGAATTCTGCGATTAGAAGGACAGAAACATTTATTAGAAAAACTGCTGGAAAATAATAGGGAAAAACGGCGATTTGTAAATGCAAAAGGTACAATTTCTGAAACATTGTTCAGCACTTTTACCAAGAGCGATTTGGAATACATCAATTCAGAAATTTACGAATTGTACAAGGACAATAGAGACCTTGCGAACAGCATTTCAAATCAAACAAGGATAATCAAAATCTTGTTTAATTAAGCTTCATATCGGGTGAATGTCATGATGGAATAGTAAAGAAAACAGTAACATTTTCAATAATATGAAAAATCAAATTTATAATAACACCCAAAATTTATTCACATAGAATCAAATCACTATGTGTACTATGATTTAAGATGAATTATGCGAAGATGTAAATTTAATAATAATCGATGGTATCAATAATGGTAGTGGTATTATTCATCCACAATTGTTAACACTGTGAATATTCATAGATAAAATTAGTATTTATTGTATCATTCGAAGTGTCCCAGAAGGCCTCTTTTACTTCGCTCTGATAACCATCAACTGGGGCATAGCACGCTATGATGAATAATCTTCTGATTTCTACTTTTATTCTAACCCACAATAATCTGGGAGATACAAATCCATGTTTCTTGATATGCTGACTTGCTCTTTCATTCATAATCAAACCGACCCCTTAAATACCATGTGATTCACTATCAACTTCTGACCTTATTTCAAGTCCGCCTTTTAATACCCCATTTTCTGTTTATAATATTGCATCCCTTCTTCTTTGTTTCGGGTACGCATAAACTATCTACCTTCCTTACGTGCATAGTTCTTTGTAATTCTCTTACCTTGATCCTTCTTTCCTCTAGAATTCCAAACGCCTAGTCTCCATTCATCGCCGGAAACTCAAACTTTACCTTTACCGTGTGCATGCCTTTCGTCAATCGAAGTTTCAGTCCATTCCGAGGCTACTTTATTGTTTGTATTATTCATTGTTTAAAGTGTACGCCCAAATACCATCTTAATACGAGAAATTCATTTTGCGAGTCGAAATCATGACCAAAATTAAGTAGATAGTCGTCGTAGGGTTTTTTTTGTAGTAGGAGGGGAAATCTTGCATAAGACAGCCATTCTAGTATTCGTCTCTGAATTAAAGGCGAATCTTAGAATGGGTAGTGTCAGATTCTTACTGACTAAAACCCCCCCTTTTCCTGCCAACTCATGTTCCTGGAATCCGCTTTCGCATGACTTCAGGAACATGGGAATAAGGCCAATACACCGTGCCTCGGCGCTCGTCAGTTGTGCCAACTTGGACTTCTTCACGACTTCTTTTCGGACCTAACTTTGTCACGTCCTAACTTTTCATGATCCGGACCGAGTGAGGATGTACGCATCGTCCTCAGTAGCGCAAAAAAATTTTTTTTGCGCATCGGGCTCGTCGGGCTTTGACATCCTGGCTTGGTCCAACTCTCCATCTTTACTGCTTCTTGGATCCATTATATCTAGCCTCCTGAATGGTTATGCATCCTGCTGTGCTGACCAAACTTATCTCACTTTTTCTCCTCGCAAGTCCCAACCAGCATGTACGCATCGTCCTCAGTAGGGCAACTTCTTGCTTAACGGGCTCGTCGGCCTTCGACAGCCTGGTTGGGTTATGATAACTACCTACTTCATTTCGTTCTCTCCTTTTTTCTTCGTACGAAGGACACTTTTCACGAAAGTGGCCACCACATCCCAATTCTTGTGCTCTCTCAACATGGTCACCACAATGTTTTCCCGGCTTAAGCTCTCACCAATTTCTGTCTCTAACGATCTCCTAGAGACGCTCTATCTATTGCATTCAAAGATTGTATGCTCCACGTCATCCTCCTTATCAAGACAATAGTCACAACGTGGACTGTTCTTTCACTTTCTTTGATGGAGATAACGGTTAAAATAGCCGTGTCCCGTCAGAAATTGTGTGAGGTAAAATTTTACCTCCCCATGTGACCTATTCATCTACTCTCTAATTCGTGGTATTAGATTCGTGCTCCACCTGCCAACATCACTGCTCTTTACTCTTTCTTCAAAGATTTTCAGGGTGTCCTCTCTAAATTGCTTTCGAATCGCACCCATATTTTCCTCATCCCTTCTTTCGTAAATGATTTTTCGTTCGCGGGCCAGAAGGTCAATGGGGATGATCCCAGCTACCGTGAGCACTGCTATTCCAGAGACTGTTCTATACGAGAATGCTACTCGTAAGGCTCTTTTTCTTTGGAAAGTCGCTAGCTTCTTCCTGTATTTTTCCACCTGTAGAGAATCTGCCCAGATCTCTGCACCATATAACATGATGGAGTGGATGACACTCATGGGTACTCTACGTTTACTGCTCCTAGGTCCAGCTATGTTTGGCATGAGCCTCGAGAGCATTGCCACCATGGTAGCTGCTTTATCTGCTGCTTTTTTTATATGGATCCAAAACTTGAGCTTTGCATCCATAAGTACTCCCAGGTACTTCAGCCACCTCACAGAAACGATTTTCTGTCCATCAAACTCCACTTGAAATGGTACGACAAACTTTCTCTACCTTATAAGAACTACCATTTCTGTCTTACTTCCAGCTAATTCAAGACCATGGTCAGCCAACCACTCACCAGTTTGCCTCAGGATCTGTAGTACTTTCCTTCTGGCTTCCTCCTCGTCTCTTGCAGTTATAACTGCAGCGAGATCATCAGCGAAGCCGACAAGCTTGGTATTCATGGGCATAAACAGAGTTAGGACCTCGTCATACACCACGTTCCAAAGATCTGGTCCAAGGGCCAATCCTTGTGCCACACCCGTGGTGACCTCCTTACTTTTGAGACCTTATGTTGTATCATAGATCAACTGCCTGTTACTCAGGTAGTCGTTAATGATTTTTAATAAATATTGCGGGATCGCAAATCGTTCGCTCAAAGCCTTCAATATATCTATCCACCTTACAGATTTGGAAGCATTTTTAACATCCTCTCTTTGTCTTGTAGCTTCCAGATCACGGGTTGTCTGTAGCGTTAAGAACTTCTTGAATGGCTCCTACAGTGAATCTCCTTTTGCGAAAGCCATGTTGCCCATCGGCCAGGCATCCAGCTGCATCTATTGCTATTCGCTATCGAGCTCGTATGGACCCTTCCCCTTACCAAGCAGCACCAGTCGCTAGATCTTCCACTTCGCATTAAATATCCCAGCCCCTAAGCATGTATTGAACATATTCAGGAGAAGATACGGATATTCTTTCGCTATGATCCTAATGACCTCGTTAGGGATTCCATCCATGCCAGGCGCCTTTTTATTGCCCAGCGTAGCTACTGCTTCCGTCAATTCTTCCACATTGAAAGCTGGGACCTCTTCATTTACCTGGAACTCGGTGTGCCCTCGTTTTTCGTGTTCAGGAAACAGTACTCTAATAATGCTATCCATTGTTTGTGGATCCTTTGCCCCATCTGGCTTCGATCTTCCAGTCCTATTTATGGCAATTCGATAGCCTTTGCCATATATACCTGAATCTATTTCCTCACACAGTGCCTTCCAACAGTTAGTCTTACTTTTCTTGATCGCTAACTTCAGCTGTTTCTTCGCTGCTTTATATTCAGCGTTTCTTCGGAATAGCTCTTCCAGTTTATTTTAGCCCTTTGAGCTTTCCGCCTTAATCGAAAGCATTGCTTTCTTAACTCCACCAATACACTGGGTACCTTCGGTTCCTAAGTTGACGTTTGGGCATAGAACGGTTACATGTCCTACTAATGGTTCCCATGATTTTTGATACAAATGCTTCCACTTCCTCTCTGTTTCGAGTTCTCGGTTTTACTTCTTCGTATGCAAAACTCTCCTTACATATTTCAATTAGCAGTACTTCCGCGTCTAGTTTGGTGACGTTCCAACTTTTGCTTAAAGTTCCACTCAGGTTTCTAGCAGCCTGCCTCGACGATGCTTCAATGCGGAAACTCACATGTTGATGGTCGCTAGCCGTATAGTCTTCCATCACCTGCCAGTCTAGAATATTGGGCGCTATATCAGGTGTAGCGAGGGTGATGTCAATGATGGTACCCCTACAGCCAATTCTTAAGAATGTCGGGATCGTCCCTGAGTTCATAACGGTCAAATCCATTCTTGCAGCCATTTTCACGACCTCGTTTCCACGCGTGTCAGGCCATGTCATCCCCCATTCCTGAGATTTAGCATTTAAATCTCCAGCAATGACAAGTTCCCAACGAAGCCACGATCGTCCTCAATTTCAGCAAGTTTCTGCCGGAATGTCGCAATGTCGTCATTAGGAGAGAGGTAGCAGCTGGCAAAAGTCAGACTGTCACTCTCAACCCAGACGTAGCCATTCCCCTTTCCATTTTTTCTTACTAGGATGTTAGCAGTATTCATTACCCAGATCGCCAGTTTGAAGGTGAGATCCTGTGCCAGCTTAGAGCGCCTCAAATTTCCTTGCATGACTACTGCCATCGATTTTTCGTTTTCCAAGGCTTTGCAGCTTCCTGGTATGCTGTACACTTGTAGGTTCCCGGGGCATGATCTTCAACGTTCCCATATGCCCTCTTCGCGCGAAGGGAACACCTCGGTTCGCTTGTGCAATCTGCCGCTTTGTGACCTTCCGTTCCGCACTTCCAGCACAGACCGCGTCTATCCACATCTTTACATTCCGAAGCCACGTGGCCGTAGCCATGGCAGCGGAAACACCTGGTAACCCCTATTTTTAATCGGACTCGGCAGTTTACCCAGCCTATCCTGATGCGAGCCTTCCCTTCAATCTTGGCGGCTGCTAGAGAATCCAGCTCAACGAAGGCCATGAGATTTCACCTATAACTATTTTTCGAGAAAAATTATCCTCATCTCACCACCTTTATCAACCCCGAGGAAATCTTCAAGGGCATCTTTGACCTCCTGGACTTCTTCTTTGTTTCGGGTACGCATAAACTATCTACCTTCCTTGCGTGCATAGTTTTTTGTAATTCTCTTACCTTGATCCTTCTTTCATCTAAAATTCCAAACTCCTAGTCTCCATTCATCGCCTGGAACTCGAACTTTACCTTTACCGTGTGCACGGACCACTTATGAGCTTCCAAATGAAATTACCCACCAATTACATGCAGACCCACACGTTATCCACCTACTTCGGTGAGCGAACAACTAAAAGTAAAGCTACTAATAACGCAGCCTCGAGGAAGCCCAGAGGGTGAGGGATACATCAGAACCATGGTGCGGTCTGTGAGACCGCACGGCCACACTTAAAGAATAAGGATGAAAATACGCGCGCTGAAGCGCGTGATCGATCGCATATTATAAGTAAGAGTAATTTTCAGTAATTTTTTTTATTCATGAATATAAATCACACAAAGATTACATCATTTTTATATATTCGTATTTTTTATATTGTGATTATTGTTCACGTAATCAATGATGAATTGGTGGTATATACCGATGAGCTCCACAAATGTGTTTATTGTGTAATCTGTACACAGTAATCCACATGTTACCTTCAAAAACATGTTCGGGTGTAATTTGGTATTCTTCGCACTCAAGGACAGTTGGAATAATATTATTTTCTACAAGCCGTACTTCGAAATGAGGTATAGCATGATTTACATACACTCCAAGTATGCTGCTACCAATTTTGAAAGTCCTCCCTGGCCGGTCAAGTGGATTTTCTTGGCAAAAGAAAAAAAAGATTTGCAATGTGAAAAAAAATCTAAAATCAATCTCAAAATTAAACACTGAACTAATTTATGTAAATACACGGCATACTGTTGTCCCAAACTGAACAGTCAATACTTAGCAGTAGTATAGCAGAGCGGGTACGGCGGCACTTACCGACCGAGGATGGTTCTGTTCCATGCTGAGTTACCGACACCAGATAAATATCATCGGTCGGTAAGTGCCGTCGTAGCCACTATGCTATACTACTTTTATGTCGAAAACAGAGGAAATAGGATGATTTTTCACGAAACTAGTTAAATTTCCAACACAAAAAAATTAATTTTAGACCGCAGAGTTGCTAAATAGCTAAATTTTCAGTTTAAAAAATTAATTTTTAACTAAAACAAAATTTTTAACAAAGTAGTTCAAGATTAAACCAAACAGTTGAGTTTTCAATCAAGAAGATTAATTTTTTACCAAAAAGGCCAAAATACAACAAAATATATGAATTTTCAATCAAATAGTTGTGTTTTCAACTAAAATGATTAATTTGTAACAAAAAATGGAATAGGTAAATTTTCAACCAGTAAAATGAACGTTTAACAAACTGATTCAACTTTCAACCAAGTAGTAGCATTTTCAAATAAAAAAGGGGAATTCTTAATGAAAAATTTAATGGTGGAATTTTCAATTAAACGATCAATTTTCAACAAAAAACAAACATAAATTCTACAAATCAGTAAAATTTCAACAAAGTAGTTCAGCTTTTAACCAAGTAGTTAAATCTTTAATCAAGAAGATTATTTTCTCATAAAAAAAAAACAAATTTACAAAAAAACATTAGTTTTCAAACAAAAACAAATTAATTCTTAACAAAACAGTTAAAATTTCAATCATGTAGTAGAATTTTCAACTAAAAAAGATCAATTCCCAATAAAAATCTAGTAGTTCAATTTTCAATTGAAAACAACTATTTTTCAACCAAAAATGGAATATTAACATTTTCAGTAAAAAACAAAAATTAATTTTCAACTAAAAAAAAAAATTATTTTCAAGAAAGTATAGAAATTTTAAACTAACGAGATGAATTCTTAACAAAGTAGTTCAACTTTCAATGAAGTTAAATTTTCAACCTAAAAAGATTAATTTTCATTCAAGAATTTATTAGTTCGATTTTCCACTGAAAGCGATTAATTTTTCACCAAAAATGGTGTGAATAAAATGGAAGTGAATATCAGTTGAAAGGCAATTATTTTCAGTTGAAAACTTTATTACAATATTTGTGGTTGAGAATTCATCTTATTTAATTGAAAAATGTTATTCTTTGATTGGAAATTTAATTATTTTGTTAAAAATTCAACAATTCTGGCAGAAAGACGTTCGTCTTTTTTGGTTGAATTTGACTCTTTTCATTGTTCATTAAAAATTAATATTTTTGGTTGAAAATTCAACTACTTAATTTTTTTTGTTGTTAAAGATGTATCATTTTGCATAAAATTTCATTTCTTTGGTTACAAATTGAAAGTTAATTTTTTTAGGTTGAAACTTTCAATATTTGGTTAAAAATTAACTTTGTCGTTGAAAGTTCATAATTGCGGGTTAACAATTTTAACGTTCTGTAGCAAAGCCTGTTTTGTAGAAAATTTGCCTTTATAGGTTGAAAATTCAACAATTACGTTATATTTTTTTCTCTTAACTGGAAAATCTTTTCCAGTTGAATATTTGGATCCAAAAAAGTAGATCTTTTCGATCTGAAGTTGACAGTCAGAATGATACGTAATGATTTGATAACCCGGGGTTTACTGTGATTGGCTGCCTAGATTGGGCCAATATTGTCCCTGTTTAAGGCTCCAGAAATTCTTACTTTCATGTCGATTCCATGCTGCTGCATTTTGAAGTCCTGCAATTGATCCATCCTGGAAGATGTGCACTATAAAATATAGCTCTGATTCATATTCCATACAGGCCCTCATATGATATTGTACGATCTCTTTGGCATTTGGAACTATGGGGATAATACGATGATCTGTATACTGAATTTTTTCCGCTTTTCCAAATTCATCTAGCCACACGCCAACTTCGTGTTTCTGATACCAGAAATGCCAATTGGGAGGTTTCTGCTCATGGGGATGGACAGCATTCACTTCTGTAAAAAGAAAATGAAGACTTATGATTTAAAAAATATTAAAAACTAGTAATAGAAGTGTGTAGGATGTTTCCTGTATGTTCTAACGGAAACCGCTAAACATTGAAAGAAACTGGTGAGAGAAATGAACTATGTTTCTCTTGATTGGAACATATCATAGGATATTTCCACTATGTTCTAACGGAAACCTCAAAAAATTAAAAACACTGGTAAAAAAACTACTTATGTTTTTGTTAAATGCTACATATCTATGATGTTTCCAGTATGGTCTGACGGAAACCTTAAAAACATGAAAGACAGTGGTCAACAAAAATGAGCTGTATTCCCGTTGAATGCAACATATCACAGGATGTTTCCAGTATGTTATAACGGAAATCGCAAAACATTGAAGACTCTGGTAAAAGAAATGGCCCACTTACCCGTTGAATACAAAATATCATAGGATGTTTCCAATATGTTCTAACTGAAATCCCAAAAGATAAAAGGCACTGGTAAAGGAAATGACATATGTTCCCGTTAAATGCAACATATCATAGGAGGTGTCCAGTATATTCTAACAAAAAAATTCAAAACATTAGAAACACCAGTTGAGAAAAATGACCTGTGATTATTTCGGATGCAACATG